>DF240315.1:0-126824 GCA_000507305.1 Breviolum minutum Mf 1.05b.01 | reverse complement strand
GGAGAATGAAAGCAAAAGCTATATATTCTTTTTTGAAGGGATATGAGGAGCAACTTCTTAATATGCATCACCTCCCAGGCAGGCTTTGGAACAATGGCCAAGAATGGGAGCGATCAGCCTTGGAAGCCACAGTCCCAAGAGATATGATTTGATTACTTCACCTATGAATGTCTTTGGGCTATAATCGTTCCCAGGTGCTATAGTGATGTTGGAGGATGCATCTGGCCCCTCACTTCGACCCAAGCTGGAGTATCATGAGGCCCCCGTTTGGAAGTTTAGATAAGTTTCAACCATATAGAAGAGGTCCAGAAGAGAACGAAGCAAAAGACTTGCAAGGAGAAGGCACGAACCTGGGGCTATATACAACAAATACCTTCTTTGGAGTTTTGATATTCTACCAGGAGGGTGCATCTGGGGCCAAAGCTGCAAAGGATGGTGGAGCCACCCTCTCAGTGGCTCTTGTGTTTGTTTTAGATGAAATAATCATATACATGTTACATATTTGTTGTTGTAGTCATATTCTCCATGGCAACAGCAAGATGGAAAGCATCAGCTCCTCACAGGCGACGATTGCAGACATCAGGGCTGTTTTTCAAGGATTATGCTGACATACCACACGAAGTAGAGATTGGCACTGCAGAGCAAGACAGCAAAGCACTGTTTGATTACATGGTGCAAGCACTGCAAAAAGTAGGAGAGTTGGCAGATCTTTACAAAAGCACGCGGGGTCCAGGCATGTCTGAGTTCTTGAATGCAATCACGCTGTTCAACAAAGTGATAGGGCATGGGCTCAGAGCATTTATACCCGCAGCCAAGAAGCGCATGTTTTGAGAAACGACAGCGCAAGGGTCAACCTTTGAGCAATAGCAGGGGGGTGGCCCACTAATCAAGGGAAAAGGCCTTAATTCGATTGCACAGAAGATTGTACAGAAGGTGAGGCTTTTGACTTTGATCTCTCATTCCTTTCTCTATTTTCACCTTGAGACGAACCGGTCCGCAAGTGTGTGGCCTTAATTCAGGTTGAGTATCTACAATAAATGTATCACTAAGTGGTGGTTTCAGTTTTTTATTTTCACCCCAATCCTTAGGGAAATGATCCAATTTGATGAGCATATTTTTCTCATGGAAGGTTCAACCACCAACTATAGGTTTTATGTTGATGCCGGTGCCGGGCCTCAATATAACAGGTAAAGCCAAAACCCCTGAGACTAAAAGGAAAATAACCATACCCTATTGGCATTTTGCAGGGACATTTTTAAGTTTCAGGGAGTGTATATATGCCTTGGAAGTCCAAGCCGACTATTTTTTGAAGGGTTTTCCTTAAAGACGTTTTACTAAGGGTTTGTACGACAACAATTCCAGGGTAGACTTCCAGGGTGTATAAGATTCCAAGCAAAACCACAGTAATCTTACGCGATGAATTTCTGGGCAAATTTCATTGCGACCTTGTCCGCCGGGAACGGGAATTCCACCCCCAAATGGTGGTGGTTACTGTAAGTAAAGGAATCCCATGCGAATGCCGCCCAAAAACTGACCAAAAACTCTGGTTTGTCGATGGAAGAAATCTTGCACTAGCTGATATGGTAAAGATCCCATTGTTTACAGGGTTTCATACATGTTGGGGTGGTGCAGGATTTCTTCCATCAACAGTATCACTCTTCTTTGTTCATCCACTTGGTGCTTTTCATCCATTAGATATTACAATATTGGAGGATCTTCGCAGGACTCGTAAGTGGTTGATAACCATGGTGATCCTAAGTCCCCCAAGGATCGGGTGGTGGGACCCCTTCCCAATGGCCTAGATAGATGGCTTATAAATGGGGGCTGTCCTGGGATGATCCCGGCTTTTTGTTGGGTAATCGGTATATCCCCAAAATTTAACAGTGGTCCGACCGTGAAACCATGGATGGTTTTTGTATGTTTTTGTAGACTGGGAAACGGTGATTCAATGTTTTCCACTTCAGGAGTGTAGAGTTTTGAATCGAACGTGTTAACCCTGATTACCGTTTGCTTTAATGCCCGATTTCTTGGTGTGGGATGACATTTTTTTTTGGGGGGGGGGTTGTTGCTTCCTATTTAAAAAACAAGTTGGTGCAATATTTGGGGAACGATACATGTTGCCAAATTAACTAACGTGCTTTTTTTGTTTTTCGCGAAGGTGGAATTTACACTAACATTGTTGGCTGGAAAAAGAAGCATGAACGAAAGATGATTTGATCTCCTATTGAAAATATGGTAATTATTTTTCTCTTGAACACGTTACTAGGGAGTTCATGGGAGGGTATTGATTTTCCATGTTCCCTTATTGTAGGCCTTCGAACCAAGAACTATATATTCATTACCAGACCCTTTTTTGTGTGAAAGGAGGGTATCTTTCATGAAACTTGAACATTGAAGATGTATTTCCTGCGGGAAATATGGACTTGTTTTATTTTTTGGGATGAGTATTTCCACTGGTGATTTGAAAATCGACCAACCTGTTGCTTTATTGAAATGATGGATGATAGGAAAAACAAGATCTGCCAGGTGATTCCAAACTGACTTTATTTGATTCCCCAAACGTTGGAGATGACTTAAGCCCTGAAGGTCGGTCACTTGAAGGTCCAAAGGTCCGGTCAATTTGAAGAACCTGCGGGGGGAAGTGCAGGAAGTTAGGATCAATGGTGATCGGATCAATGGGATATTTCACCTATACTTATAAATGGGGGATTCATTGGGGTTATAACTTTATAACCCACTGATCCAATCACCTTTGATCCCAGCACTTCCAACCAAACAATCCAAGTGGTGGAGTGTTTTTGCCTTGAGAGATGTGAGATGTAAGTTTCCATCCTGTGTCCGATCTGCTTTTACCAGGAACTGTTGCCCGATTTGGCTACCTATGGAGTACTTAAGGTGCAGTTGGTGGAATGGGCTGACGGGTAGGGATCTTTGAAACCACAACAGATTTTGAATGATTTAGGTAGGTTTCCGCAAATCTGACGTAGCTGGCTGGAAAATTGAAAAATGTGCAGATGCATTGTTCTATTGGAAAAGGACAGATGTTCAATTCAGCTATGTTCGAGTACTGGAGTGTTTTGTACTTTGTTGTCACCATCATAAAAAGACATAAAATGTCCTTGTTGTCACCTCATTTCAAATGAGTATTACATTATTATACCCACTTTCTATCTTGCAATCGTCATAAAAATCACAAAAACGTTGTTTCAAACTGCCTCTTTTGTGTTTCCATAGGACGGGGGTCAGATTTTGTAGGGAAGGATTTTTTTTTCAAACTTTTTGCCAGCTTTGGTTAAGTCGCTGAAATGACAGACTTGGAAAATGGATCTGATTTTGGGCCATTCCCTGTTTAATTACTCTTCACAACTGGGGGTTTCCTAAAATGATGGGTTTTTCCCCCCAAATCATCCATTTGTTCATAGGGTTTTCCATTATTTTCACCATCCATTTTGGGGGGTCAAAATCCCCCTATTTTTTGGTTCAACACCCAACTATTGCTAGAACTCCCTTCAGACTTGCAAACATTCAAGTGATAGTGAGTCGTCCTGGGTTCACCCGATTGAAATGATTGGGGTGTTTGTGCTTGGCGGCAAACTGGCGGATTTTTTCGGTAACTTCAAGGTGTGTTTTTTCCATGTAATCTGGTCACACCAAAAGGTGGTTTAGTAAGGGAAATCTCTTATTTCAGAGAAATCTAGGTTGGTGAAATATTATAAGTTGGCCAGATGTAATTTAAGATGAAACATCAATGTATGCCAAATGTATGCTGTATTTACCTACATTTACCCCCAGAACATATACCCAAATGTAGGTAAAGATATACTATACTCTACCCATAGGATCCATGTTTGGTATATGTATATAACTACATTTGGTTGAGTTTTATGGTAAAACATCGGTAAATATACCATACATGGATCCTATAACATTGAGTGTCTGGGTATGATGAAACAATCTGAATCTAAAAAAAGTGGTAGAATTCCAGTCCCTGCAACGGGGCACTCCAGTCGTCGTCTGAACCAGTCGTTATGTGATTTATTTGTTTGGGATCTAGCCTCAACTAATAGTTCATTGGTGGTTTGGGGCCCGGTGGTTTGGATTCCCGTGATTCCCTTAATGAAAGGGATTGTTACTTGGGACTACCCCGATTCGAATCCCAAACCACCGGGCCCCACACCATCAATTTACCTACGCCGCAGGATCCGAAAGCGGCGCTTTTTGTGGAGTATGATGGTCATCCAGGACATGCGTCGGTGAAGCTCAGATTTATTTTTTTCGAAACATGGGCGCTTTGGGCGGCTTCCCTAGTTATAAGGATATTATAACCCCAGCAAGGCATATGAAAAACCATGTTTGTAAATGGGTATAACTAGGGAGAAATCCACGAAAATAGTAGGCTTCGGGGGCCACATCTTGTACCTCCCCTGATCATAAGGCCTTGTGACGGCCTTCAGTTGGAAAAAGTTTCGAAGATATTTTCCCAAATCATCAATGCCTCGTGGTGTGTCATAGTAGTCTCATTCGCTGATCTTCCTAAATTCCTTACCCCTTCCTTCCAAAAGATTACGAAGTCCAGGCACTTGCACCCTCGAAAAGAAACACCACCACAAGATGGGCCCAAAAACCAGTTGTAAGTAAAAGCCCACAACTCATAGGGGTGACAAGAAAACCATTATCCATTTAGTAAGGGCCATTTTAGAGGACACCCCCATGTCATCACCAAACATTTCAGGTACCTAAAACGGAGGTAGTATGGTAGTATATAAGGCTTTATGTAAGGGAAAAACCCACCACCAAAATAGCCTTATTATAAGGTGTAATACCAAAACCCACAAAAAAAAAATAGCCTTATCATAAGGTTCAAAATTCCTCCATTTTAGGTATACCTGAAATTCTTGATGATGTCATTCCATGGTATCACAACCTGAGGGGCCAAAAACCACTCAACCACTCACCCCACCCCACCCGTCCGAGGCGTGCAAAAGGCGACCGACGGGACCGGCGGAAGAATCTGGCCTTGTTGAACTTGGTGCCTTCTGGAAGCGTCGGGGAAACCTAGGAAGCTGGAGGACAGAAAGGGCGGAAAATCCAACGGACAAAATGCATAAAAATACCTGAGGTTACGATGAATGACGATGTATTTTTCATATTGAACATGGAGATTTTCCAATGTCTTTTTAGTTTTTAGGGGTGTAAGCGGTTAGTTAAGGAGGGAAACGAAGCCATAACTAGACTAAACCGTCCCGTTGGGAGTGCTGGTAAAACGTTAGGATCAGTGGGTTATTTCACCCCAATATACTCCATTTATAAGTATGTTAAAACTTATATACCCATTGATCCTAACCATTGATATCCTAACTGCCAAGGGGACATCCAAGTAAGGCTAATTATTTGCTGGGGTTTACGGTGGCAGAGGAAGGGTTTTGGCCCTTAGATGCGGATAAAATTAGATGACCCAAAGAAAACCCACCTGCATTTCCCCTGGAAGTCTCAAGTGAACTATTTTCTTGAAGGGTTTTTCCATGTTTTCGTAAGGGTATATACAACAACACTTCCAGGGAATAGACTATTCTGGATCTTTAATGGTCGGCTTGACTTCCAGGGTATTTGTCACTAAAAGATGCCAGACCTTTCCTAATTACCAAGAGCTCCGAGCATCACTTGGGGGTTTTGCCGAGACTTCCAGGGTTTCTTTTGTCGCTCAGGTAGTTGTGCGCATCGGCCATGCAAAGAGAAGGGACTTTGGACCGCAGGTGGCCAAGCTGCTGGTGGCTGGTGGCTGGATGTTTGGAGGGATTCTACCTGCAAGATATGGGCTTATACAAACGATCACGAAAAAAAAACATGGTGTTATACAACCCCAAACAAATGGCCGAAAATAAATAAGTTTCACTGCGAGTTATTTCACAATTCTTAAGGTTGCACACCTTGTGGGGCTGTGCTTGGTTATAGTGACAAGCTGGCGTTTTCATGAGCTGCCTACTTGGAGGATCATCCCAGTTAATAAGTGCTTAATAATCATTGTTAGTAAGTCCCCTAAGGATCGGGTGGTTCCCCTTCCAAATGGCCCTGATGTCAACTAAAATGATGAGCAAAGGGTCGGTAAGAAGGTGAGGCTTCTTTGCACCAACCGAACTATGTGGGTGTTTCCAAAAATAGAAGTACCCCAAAATGGATGGTTTATAATATGTTTATAATGGAAAACCTTATTAAAATGGATGATATGGGGGTACCACTATTTTTGGAAACATCCATGTAGAACTAGGTGGTGGCAACTCAAATATGTTTTTATTTTCACCCCAATTTGGGGAAACAAATCCCATTTTGACCAATGTTTTTTCAGATGGGTTGAAGCCACCAACAAGAGAATCATGACGAGGTATTGATGATTTGGAGAACATGTTGGGAACGTTTTTCCAACTGAAAAGTCGCAGTTCCATTGGTCTGCTAGGAAAAGGATGGAACAACTTGTTCCATATTGTCCTCTTTATCTTAACAAAGTGGAAACATCAGACACCACACAAAGCTCTCAAACAACCTGAGATATGCTGATAATCGAAGAACACGACCCGCAAAAAGAAAATCACCTTGAAAACATCTACCTGGAAAACAGCCTTTGCTGTACATTTCCATGAACTTGAAACCCCTAAAGCCAGCAACAACAATCAGTTACCCAACAAAATGGTACTTTCCTATACTTCTTCCAGGTAAATTCGGGTCATAGGGAAAATGGTACTACGCTTGGCATGGGGCCCCCTCGCTGTTTAACCACCCCCCCTGTTGGAGCCCTTTAAGAGGGGATGGGTCCCAAGAAATACCCACGTAATATGGTATACCGTATGATAATTGCCCGGGGTATGATCTTATTGCCCATAATGATTGAACATAGTGCACTCAACAGAAAAGGCGTGAAAAACCGTATGATCATGGGGGAGCGATGTCAGGTCGCCAGGGATGATTGTGCCATTTTCCTACGAAAAATGAGGAGCGATTTGGAACCCTTTCGAATCTCCAAAATCACGGTACGTAGACAAGGTGAATTACCCCTCCCCTGGCAACTGACATTTTCGCACCTGAACATGGATGGTTGGAATACGATCCGGCTTCCTTTTGGGGCCTAACGGCCTATTTTCAGGAGGTACTTGGATGTCCCAGGAAGTTAGTAAATGGTTAGTAAATGGGTTATAACCTACTTGTAAACGGGGTGTATTGGGGTTATAACCCACTGATCCTAGCCTTTTACTAACTCCAAGTGGTGTTCATGATTCTTCGGGGGCACCCATCCCTGGTGGGCTTGACAGCTTCGGTAGGTGCTATATATCCAAGTGCCGTGACTTTTCTGCAACAAAAAACCCGTCACCGTTGGGGAAAACCGTCAGTTTATTTGGTATTTTGGAGTGAAATTGAGCAAAACCAAAGTTTTTGTTGAATAAAATGGGTGAGATATGTCATGCAGCATGCATTTCTATTAAAGGACGTGACAAGTATGTACTGTTGTGTTTTGGCTTGTTCCCCTCCCAGTAACATCCCAGGATGCCAGTGGCAAATGAAGGTTTATGGGGATCCCCTACTGAACATATGAAAATTCAACAGTCCTGGTGGTGACCGTTACTGGGAAGGGGGACAACCCAAGTTGTGTTAAACTAATTTTAGACCACGGACACAATCCCAGATCTTGGAAGTTAAGGCATACATGATGAACATGGTCCTTGTTCCAATCGGTGAAGTGCGTTTGCTAGAGTGTAACTTACCCCGACTACTTGGAGGTTCATCCTAGTTAGTAAAGTTAGTAAGTAGTTAGAAACCCTATTTATAAGCCATTTAGGCTATTTGGAAGGGGAATAACCCCAGTTAGGGGACTTACTAACCACGCTTATCAACCACTTACAAGTCCTAGGATGATCCTCCAAGTACTCCTTCTAACCCACTTTTAAGAGGTAGCTTCATATGAGAATCGTCTCCCCAATTGGAACTGCTCTCGGTACCTTTGTGGGTGTTTCCGAAAATAGTGGTACCCCAAAATGGATGGTTTATAATGGAAAACCCTATTAAAATGGATGATTTGGGGGTACCACTATTTTTGGAAACATCCTTGTTGATGTTTTTTCGTGTTGGTCTCCTGGTTATCCTTTATTCAAATTGCAGCTAGCTAAGGACATGGCAGGGCGATGAGGACTGCCAATAACTGGGAGGGAAGGGTACAGACAACAGAGCCAAGTACATACCAGCACCTTCCAAGGGGTGCCAATTAAACCCTAAGGGATGGTTAATTGACACCCCTTAAAACCATTTGGCACCCTTTGGAAGGTCCAGGTAGGTTGACTAATCAGAGTCTTCAGAGTTTTTGTTTTTTCTTTCAATAATTTCTTTATCATGCTTTGCAAACCTCGATTTCAGATACCAGACAAAACCCTTCACTGCAACTGCTGTACAATGCTGTTGCTATTTGTATACCACTGAAGTCAACCACCGTTTCAGGAATAGTGGTTCCTTTGGGGATGATGATAAAACCCTTACTGTACTTGAGAAATGGTGGTTCGTCAACCAACCTATAAAACATGGTTGGTATACCGTATACCTAACATCCTCTACTTTTCTTTTCGAACCGATGCAATTCCGACCATCTCCTGGTTGGTCACTAGCCACCAAGAAGTCTCGAGGTTTTATAGATTTATCAAGGCGTTCTTAATGACTAACACGTGTTGAACCACTCATTTCCCATGCAAAGTTGTGCCTTTTCTTTCCAGATTCTCCAGGAATAAGAAGCTTGAAAATAGATTCAGTCCTTAAGCCCTTAGATAAGCCAGACATTTTTCGGTTGGGGAGAAGTTTTTGCCCCCCCCTTTAAGACAGCTTCTATAAGAAACGACCTCGGCGCTGAACATCGACAGGATCAGTCCTTAACACAAATCCTCTCGCGCATCGTGAATGAGCTGTTGAGCTTACGTGGTACTCTGGCGCCGGATACATCCTTACGACTCATGCGACATGTGATGGAAAACAGGCGATGATTGGAGGGAGGGATGTTGATTGCATTTTTGTTTGTGCCTAAGCCTATTTCCGTATACTGTAGTTTGAATGTGTTTTTTTGTTTTTTTTGTAACTTCCTATTGTGCATGGCTGAAATCCTGCACCAACTAGGATGTTATCCCAGACGGTCAATGTATGGACTATTTAGCTACAGTATATACATTTGTCATGCAAATTAACCACAGGTAGATAAACAGACCGTACATTGAGTGTTTGAGTATCAATCCCTGCAACCTGCAAACACATTCCCATTCATCAAGGTTCCTTTTTGGAGGGTGCCTTTTTAGTGTGCCACCTTCTCGGGTTGAAAATATGTGTAACTTTCATCGATGTTGAGATTAGGGTGTTGAACCAAAACTAGGGAGTTTCACCCCCAAAATGGATGGTGAAAATAATGGAAAACCCTTATTAAAATGGATGATTTGGGGGGTACCATTATTTTCGCAAACATCCATCTGTTTCTGGTGAAATTAGCTCGCGACCTCAAACACGACCTGCAGCCCCCAAATTTAACGGTAGCTTTTTAAGGAAGGGAAATGGGCCCAGCTATTTCAGGGTAAATCTAGGTGGGTGAGATAGTATAAGTTGGCCAGATGTTTGCCCAGTTGGGGCTTGTGGGAGATGTAGCCCACCTTTGCCCAGAAATCGACATAAATCAGATGTTAAATGAATCAATGGCTACAGTAAGCATGGTCAACAGATGGTATAGAAGCCTGTAAACTTTGGGATCAAATACCAAGTCAAATGGGTTTTATTAGCAGAAAGAATTGGTTGGTAACACTGTTTGATTCTTTAGAAATGTGGTAAAATCACCCCAGAAAACTAACGGCTGGAAGCTGAGAAAAGTGATGGCTTTCCTCTTCCAAGGGAGGCTCCCCCATTTTCTACCTATATTTGATCCCATTTGTTTTCGGTCATTTATAGGGGCCCCATGTCACTCCCAGAGCCCATCTTCTACTTCCTAGCATCCTGTTTCAAGGGCAGATATATGAGCCTACAGGCCCGATCAAATCCGTACATTGCAATGCCGGTGCGGAACCACAAGGGAGCTAAGAACAGAGCTACCCCCACCCACTTATAAGGACATTTTGAGGGGGATATAAGCCTATACCTGGAAAACATAGCTAACAATTTTAAGGCAACCGTGGCTGCTTTGGGGGGTAAAAAGCTTGATGGAAATGAACCCCAACGGCTGGCTGGAACTTCCAGGTATACTTGCAATTAGATCAATTAGTTGGGGCCCACCTTGTACTTGCTAATCTTACTAGCATCCTGGTTATAACTCCATAAATATCATGGTGACCGGGCCCACCTTATTTGTAAGCCTTCAACGTTGCCGTTGTTAGCTCGCTCAGCCACCTCACACGCCAGGCTCAGTTCTCAGGCCACTTCCTTCGCTGAGCGTCGTCACGTTGATGGCCTGCTGCGGTTTGGTGCCATCCAGGAGGATGAGGAGGTGAAGGAAAAGAGACGGATGACCTTGCAGAAACTGTGACCGGGAAGGCAGAACTTCCTTCAAACAACCAAGTTTTTAGCTGGATGTTTGGTTAAAACTACCACTTTGTATGTAAAGATTTGGAATCACCCAATTGAAACAAACCTTTTTTCAAATGGATGTTTTAGGTTCCAGGCAAGAGTCATGTTTTTTCAAAATACTTGGATATGTTTTTTAGGTGATTCCTTTTTAAGGATTTGTCCAAGGTAAACCACCAGCATGGCCCACTATTTGGAAGAATATGGTTGGAACTTTTTCCAAACATCAAACAACCAAATCCAAGACTAGTGTGTCTCCATGAAAAACCTACAATTCCTCTATTTTTACAGGGTTGTAACCTATATTAGACCTTCATTTTTCATGGGTTTGGGTCTGCAGTTACCCATTTGGGGAGATTCAAACTTGATGGGGATTTCCCTTGTAATAGTGCATGTTTGGGTTGGTAATAAAATGACCCCTGTAATTTATGTACGGGCCATTTTGTTTCCACAACAGTAGGCTTTTCCACTTTGAATGAGCCATATTTTTTTAACTTTTAGAATGCCAAAACTGATTTGGGTTCACCCAATGGGTTTTGTGGAGTACGACTATTTTGGATTGTCCCAAGATAGCGGATGTTGTTTTGTTTCTTCTTTGTTTACTTATAGGGTGGCGACAGAAAAGCGGATCTCAGATTGCAAATATCATTATGGCTAATCAACCAAGGCCTCCTTACGTACCCCCGCACGAAATAAGGCCGAATAGATAGCTATGGGTGTTTCCAAAAAATAGGGGTACCCCCAAATCATCCATTTTAATAGGGTTTTCCATTATAAACCATCCATTTTGGTGTACCACTAATTTTTGGAAACCCCCCTATACAGGCTTTACAACTACAGAGATTCTCCTCGCCACCTTTCATCGGATGATGAAACATAGGCTTTGACGGATAGGCGGCTCGGGGATTCCCAACTCCTGGAAAAAACTGCAAAACGCTGTGAAAAAACGGTGGGCGAAACAAAAACTGTGAAACAAATGCAATACACTCCGGTAAGTAACATAGCAATGGAAAATCCCACGATTTTTGAACATGTATTTCAATTTTAAAGATGGGTATATTCCAGCCAGCTATGTTAGTTTACTAGAGGGTAACCTCTATAAGTAAGGTTCTTTCACCACAGTGTCCCATTAGAACTAGCAGAGCAGCACCCCTCCCTACCTTCTAGGAGGAGGAGACGTTTCGCATCCCCAACAAGTTTAATAACTTCCACGTCATGTCACCGCGGCCTTGAAACTCGATCCATGGCCTCCTAAGGTACAAGTCTTGGGGCACATGAAATTTCTCGGATCGACCTACGACCAGATCGACCTCCACATGGGGCTGAAACAGTTCTGGTGAGGTGGTGTTTGTTTGGAAAGATGTCGGGCCCAAAGAGCCTTCCAAACAGCCAAAGAGTTGGCAATGGCCATGTTTCTTTGCCTCAAGTCAGGCAATGCCTTCAAAACCACTGGAGAGGTTTCCGAGATCGATGATTTCAATGTGATGGTGCTGGTTTTCCGTTACCAATGCGATCACCATGGATGGGCTAACTTTGTGACCTCTTTGGGTCTTAAGAAAGCAGGTGTGATCTTCAGTGTCTCGGTGTCTCCCACTGCCTTGGTTTGCTTGGTTTGTGCGTCGTGTGACGCTCAAGGAAGAGATAGAGATATGGATGGAAGACTTGAAAGTCATCTGTTTGACATGAATGTGACATGAAGCCCTAGTGCACGCGACATAAAATACCTGCATGGAGTTTTAGCTTCGCTCAAGAAACGAATGTGGCCGGGTGTTCAGAAGCCAGCAGAAGGGTCCCCACCAGATTGCTGGGATCATTGATTGGACCTTTAGAGCAACCAGCTCAAAAAAAGGTGTGCATCATCTCGTGGTGTGGGCCTCGTACACAAAGTGCACAGCTAGGTGGTGGTTTCAAAGATTTTTTATTTTCACCCCTTATCCCTTGGGGATGATGTTCACCCATTTTGACTATCGCATATTTTTCAACTGGGTTGGGAAAAAACCACCAACTCTAGACAGATATTTGTACGTATAGAAGTTTCTGTGAAGTTTCGGTGATGGGGGTGATTTCTTGTGGTCTATGAAATGACCACTTTCAATTGTCTACTTATGGGTTTCCTTCAAACCTTGAAGTATCAGGGAAAACAAGCATGGGTTGGAACCAGCTGAGACGGGCCAGGATACATAAACATTGTTTGTTTAACTAAGAGGGGTAGCCAAAGAAGCTTAAAATGAAACCCCTATTGAACAGACAGGGAGTCCTTTTTTTGTCATCCGGTGCTGCCAGTACCAACTAAATACGTTTGATCAAAAACATATTGAACCATGGCGGACGGTCAAAGGCGTGACAGAACATCCGACAACACACCGAAGTGAAACGTGTACCCTTCTGTTGACGGAATGTTAACTTGAATGCTTCTAAGTTTTGTGGTCGCTCCTTTTTTGAGACTCTTGAGGCTCTCCGCGGCCAAAAACACACGACATTCCATGGCAATCAAATCCACCAACGTTCAAAAAAAGCAAAAAAAACCTACCATTTTTCATAGGTTTTAGTAAAGGGGTTACCCTGAAATGATTTTCATAGAAGCGTGATGAATCTTGCAGTACGATCCTTCGTGTCCGAAATGGTTGTGTCTCAAAGTTACAGAACCCCCTCAATTTGTCGCAAATTTTGCATTTATGAGACACACCGTAACCTTGGACGATTTCTTGTTGATTTTTTTCTGGCCGCCATGGCCGTCATGCCCCACGAACTGAAAGTGAAGACCCTACAAGGTGGTGACCTCACCGTTGAAGTTGTGCCGAACACCACCATTAGAGAATTGAAAGCAATGCTGCATGAAAAAAAACATTGTGAAGATCCCATTGAGCACAAAATCCTCAAAGTAAAGGTTCTGGCCGATGGATTGCTAGTAGATGATGATCAGACATTGGAGTCTGTGGGGATGTTGCATGCCGAGTCGCAAGCGACTGTCATATACTCCAGAAACGAAGTTGACGCCGCAACAAAAGAGGCAATCCATGTAAAGGGCTTCCTTCAAGTTAACACCCCCTTTTCTCTCACAGCAATTCCTGCTAGAGCCTTTGAAGGATGCCATCAGGTGGTCAAGGCGGCAATCCCTGAGTCAGTGACAGTTATTGGGTTTCACGCCTTTCGAAATTGCAAGTCCTTGGAAAGCATCACTATTCCGGAGTCGATGAAGGCCATTGGGGGACGTGCCTTTGGAGGGTGTCTGTCTTTGGCAAGCATCACTATCCCGGAGTCGGTGACGGACATTGGGGGCTATGCCTTTGAGGATTGTAAGTCTTTGGCAAGCATCACAATCCCTGAGTCAGTGACAGCCATCGGGTTGGGTGAGTTTGCAAATTGTGAGTCTTTGGCAAGCATCACAATCCCCGAGTCAGTGACAGTTATTGGGTTTCAATCCTTTCGAAATTGCAAGTCCTTGGAAAGCATCACTATTCCGGAGTCGGTGAAGGCCATTGGGGAACGTGCCTTTGGAGGGTGTCTGTCTTTGGCAAGCATCACTATCCCGGAGTCGGTGACGCACATTGGGGACTATGCCTTTGAGAATTGTAAGTCTTTGGCAAGCATCACAATCCCCGAGTCAGTGACAGTGACTTCTATTGGGTTTTGTGCCTTTCGAAATTGCAAGTCTTTGCAAAGCATCACTATCCCNCAAGTCTTTGGAAAGCATCACTATCCCGGAGTCGGTGACGGACATTAGGGACCATGCATTTGCAGGTTGTGGGTCTTTGGCAAGCATCACAATCCCCGAGTCAGTGACTGCTATTGGGGCTTCTGCCTTTCAAAATTGCAAGTTGTTGGAAAGCATCACTATCCCGGAGTCGGTGACGGCCATTGGGGACCATGCATTTGCAGAGTGTGAGTCTTTGGCAAGCATCACAATCCCCGAGTCAGTGACAGTTATTGGGGTTCAAGCCTTTCGAAATTGCAAGTCCTTGGAAAGCATCACTATTCCGGAGTCGGTGAAGGCCATTTGGGACCATGCATTTGCAGAGTGTGAGTCTTCGGCAAGCATCTCCATACCTGAGTCTTCGATGTTTAATGGTCGGTTTGCCTTTGATAAGTTGCAGGTGAAAAGACGCAAAGTCTGAATCGCATTGTTTGTTGCAAGTGCTGGAACTTCGTTTTCGAGATGTTTTCCCGGGCTTCCATGGGCCTTTGTGAGGGTCCATTTGTTAATCATCTCGACGTCTCTGTCAACCAAAATAGCAATGAAACCGACATGACCGAAAATCTCGAAAGGTGGTTCCCTAAGATTCCCCAAGGACCCTCTATTAATGGAAGGGTTGGAACCTGTATAGCAGGGGTCCGGGATCTCAAAATGGATGTTTCCGAAAATTATGGTACCCCCAAATCATCCATTTTAATAGGGCCCAGGGTGTTCCATTATAAACCATCCATTTTGGGGTGTTTCCCTACTTTTGGAAACATCCAAATAGCAATTTTTGAGGGGTCAGGATTCTTACGGCTTAGGCTTCAGCTTTTTGGACCCCGTGACCTCACCCCCCCAAGAGGTTGCTTGTGAGGGTACTTCCCCCGCAATAAGATGAGGGTCAACATGGAGCAGCTTGGTTGTGGACTCTGGGACATACGGTATGTTGAAGAAAAAACGCGTGGAAAATTTTTCACCCTACCTAGGTGGTGGCAACTCAAATATTTTTGGAATGTTCACCCCGAACCTTGGGGAAGATTTTCACCCATTTTGACGAGCATTATTTTTCAATTGGGTGGTTCAACCACCAACCACCAACTAGATAAGGGTTTTGTTGCGGTTGCTCCCATTGACAGCTATTTTACAGCTCTTCCACCAATGCACTGGATCCCTGGATCCCAAGGATGCACCGCTGCCACACCATTCACATCGTGCTTCCTGTATCCTCCATCGGTATCTTGGATTCAACGGTAGGTCGGTTGGCCCCGAAACCACTTACCACTTATATCATGGCTGGTCAACCTACCCCCATGTAAGGTACCCCCATGAGAAATAAAGCCTTAATAAGGCCTTCTTAAGGGAACAATTATGGTGAATAACCGATAACCCCTTATTTGTCATGGGGGTACCTTTCATGGGGGTATGTTGACCAGCCATGATTGTAAGTGCACTCCATTTAGTAGGGTTTCTTTCATCCCAGTTACCCACTTATAAGGCCATGTATATAGGGTTACAACTCCAATTATAACGATCGTAGGGGCCCACCTTGAATACTCCACTGAAAACTAACATCTTGGATTTGTTTATGGTGACTTTTTACGGGTCACATCATGGAATTCATCACCATCATGGCACCATTTGGTAGAATTTGTTTGGATTTTTTTCCAAACATCAAACAAGCAAATCCAAGTATCATGGCCCTTCATCCGTGGTGGTTGGGGGACTACTTTCCTTGTAAAATGGTTCCTATTCAGGGGACATTCGTTAGTTCGGGGGGTTATTTGTTTTGTTTTGTTGCGGCTGAAAAAACGTCGAGATTCGAAGTTTAACTTTACAAACAATCACTGAAACTATGCCAAAAGGAAATGATTCATCTTCCAACCATTGGAATTTTCAGGGTCTTTTGCTGTTAGTTTCAAATATGGTATTGTTTTCTTGGATTTGTTTTGTTGGTGATATTTTTGCGGATGCTACCAGGGTTCATTAATGCAAATCAACATTAAGTCACCATTGTGTGGTAGGTTTTTTACATGTTTTCAACAGTTCAAAATTAGCATGTTCCAACCACCTTAAGAAAAAGGAAGCATCTTGCATCTTCTTGTAAAGTATGTTTACGGAAGATACCCACCTTTGACTAATCAATATGATTCAACTAGGTTGTGTCAAACACCAGATAGCAAGTTGGTTTATAAAACCTATTTTTGGGACTTACAACCTATTTTGATAGAGGTTATAATTCATTTACCAAGTACTATGGACATCTCAGATGATCCCAAGTTTGACTTACACTTATACCCATCGAAACGGGGGTTTCATCTCGCCAAACATATTCCTCTTTCCCAACTAGGAGGGAAATGCGAGCATGGATCCGTCATTTATGTTTAATCAACCAACCCCCCCACACCCCTCAGAGATACGGGTTTAGGACCTTATTAAGGAAAATCAATGGTTAACAAACCCTGATCAAGAGGCCATGATCATGGGATAAGCCAAGGTTTGATTTCTTCAAGCCGGTTGGGTGGTTCCACATGGGACCCGTGGTCGATGGCAAGTGCGCTGAGGATCAAATAATGGTTGATTGGTGGTTTGGGTTGGTGGTTTGGATTCCTAGGATCCCCTTATGAAATGGATTGTTACTTAGGGGCATCCATAGAATTCCAAACCACCAATTAACCATTAGCTGATTGCAGTTGTTTTTTGGTCAGCATGCCACCATCCACGAATAAGGCTTTATTAGGGTCTTATTTCCTAGAGGTTTAGGTGGCATTGGGACTGTGGGTCCCTTCGATTTCCATGAATCTTGTATCTGGATGGTGCGAATTGTGATGAGCAAATGAGAATTTGGAACCATCGCCTGATGATTTTGAGCCCCAGACCCATTTCCTCTAATTTCGAACTGGAAATCAATAGAATTTAGGGCCTACCCTATAGTTTGAAATGACACCCAACAAATTCCGGAATTCCAAAAAAGGGCCTTGAAAAACTGCTTAGAGAAACAAAGGTTGGTGAATTTCATTTTAATCATGTGAATCTGTGAATCTCAATCGCGAGCCAATTTTTGATGCAGGGAGAAAAAACATGGCTTCTGGGGTTGTCTTGGTTAGATCGCAGAAACCGACAATACTGTAGTACACAGAATTTTAGAACAACAATCTCTTTGTGGTCCATAGATAGCCCTTACAAAAACAATCCTTGCAGTAGAAACATGGTGAACAAAACATGTTCGCTTCATTTGATAAACCCTTCAGAACACATTATTTTGCACTATAAACTTGGTGAGAAATAAGATAAACTACTGGGAGTATAGGATTGCTATTTTAGGGATTGTAGGAAATATAGGATTATACTAGTATGTATAGTGATATACTATTATAGAGATGCCCTGTCAGCTGGCCGGTCCAATGATATTGGATATTTCTCTTCATATCTCAAGCAGGTACCTAACAACCCACGCCAGTTCCAGAAAAAAAACACACATCTTCCCGAAGAAGACTTGAGTTTACTGGCTGCGAAATTGTGGAGAAAAACAATAGAAAAACTATTGGGTGGCTGAATTCCAAGCTAACCTCCCAATTATCATACACGGTGGGCATCTACAGTACCACTTACAAGTGGATTTAGACCCCCTATAGCCAGGGTTATAACCCCCGTGACACCCATTTATTTTCAGCCATTCAGAGGGGTTATTTCACCCTAATGGTACTTACAACGATCGCCTCGGGGCCCACCTGATAGATGAATTATTCAATTTCTCAGGTCATCATCAATTCTGGTCAAATTATAGCGACCTCCCACGACCTCACCCTAAAAGGTAGCTAAGGAAGAAAAATCAGGTTGGTGCAATATTATAATTTGGCCAGATTGGAAAATTATCTCGAGAAGTTTTGGAAGACTTTTACACCCCCAAAAAACTAACATGGCGAGCTGAACAATCACCCTTCTTTTTGCTTGCAAAAACCATCTTCATTAATGATTGGCTTTCCATTTAGTCATTCGTTAGTTTTCCCGGGGGTATTTCCAAATAGATGAGAAGCCGTTAGATGTTTTATCTTCCCGAAGAACTCAAAGCTCGAACCCCAACAAATTGATGGTTTGAAGATGTAGATGCTGCTTAAGGTTCCTGAAGGGGGTACAACTTTTATGTTCCAGCCCTTTGTTGTCAGAGATTTTGAAATTATTGGCTGTTCAACCTACCCCCGACCCGAACGTACCCCGCGAAATGAAATAAGGGTTGAATAAGGCATCATTAAGGGAAACCTATGGCTAATAAGCTCTAAATAAGGCTGTATTTCTGGGTAGGGTACCCTTGAAAGGGGTAGGTCGACTAGCGATGATGAAAATCAGATGATGGGGTTGAACACAAAACACGTTTGAAACATTGTGTTTGTTCAAGGTATGACTGAATCCTAGCGACCTATGTGTTTGTCAATTTTTTTAAAGTATGTCTTAGAGAAAATCCAATCCATTTACTAAGTACCAGCAGTAGATTTGTAGGTTGACCAGTCATGACTAGGTGGTGGTTTCAAATATTTTTTATTTTCAACCCTACCTGGGGAAGATTCCGATTTTGACTAATATTTTTCAAATGGGTTGAAACCACCAACCAGATGATTACCAAGACTTATTGTGAGATTGCTACACGTTGGGATGCTCGAGAGGTACAGCATTGATGCTTACATGAACTGCGTCGATGCTTGTTATCAGACCCTGAAGCATAAGATGAATGGCAGGTGTCGATGGTGCTTTCGGTGACATGGGATTGGATATGCAGATCATCCAATTTTAGTAAGTGGTTAATTTACGTGGTTGGTAAGTCCTCTAACTGGGGTTGTTTCCCTTCTAAATGGCCTTTTTTTGGATTATAAATGGGGAACACTAACGACTTGGATTGGTTTTTGTCAGATGATTTTTTACTGGGAAAGTATCATGGGATGAAAATCATCATCATGGCGACCACCGTTTGGGACAATATGGCATGTTTGGTTCACTTTTTCCAGAGCATCGAAAAGTCGGTAACAAAATCCATGTTTGTGGCTGAGAAGATGTTGGTAGTTGGAATTGTGTCTGGTTGGCGGCAACTCAAATATTTTTGGAATTTTCACCCCGAAAATTGGGGAAGATGAACCCATTTTGACTATCGCATATTTTTCAAAGGGGTTGAAAACAACCACCAACTGGTTGTGTTTGCTAGAAAGTGGTCGTGTGTTTTTGGCGCGAGAGTTAGCCCTGGAAGTCCACCATGCCACCATTCTCTTTATAGGTTGGGTTAAATAGGAGTTTGATTGACCATGGTTTCTTTTGCCTATAAAAACATCATCCAAAATGGGGCGCCACTATTTTTTTGAAAATGGTGGAAGGCCGACTTCTAGGGTTGTCGTACGAACAAGTGAAGCGAGAAGTGGAAAGGGACCATGATTGTTTGCTTTATTTTGTTGAAGGTTATACTTTGGAACTATCCCCCCCACCACCACCAGGATGGGATGGACATTACATGTTTAGTAGTGAATCTCAACCTAAACCTTGATTTGCCATGATTGTATCCTGGGTAAGGGGTAGATCCAAATTATACTATATAGCAGCTGTGAAACGACAAGGAAACTTATAGAGATCATGACATGTTGCAAGTGGAAATCTTGGAGTCTTCACCGGGATTCAATGGGATTCAACAACATCAACTGCTTGTATCAGATGGGACAATCAAGAAGAAACCCTCAAATGCGGTAGGGGAGATCAAGTCGTACAAGTTATGGGCGCGTAGATTCCATGGAATGGGTAAATTGGGGTCGATCAACTCCCCCATTGGTTTTCCTATTTTAACAGGGGATAAAGTCATCATCCGTATTTCGACTAACCAATACTGGGATGTCCTGCTGGTACTTAGTAAATGGATTATTTCACCCCTGGATAAGCAGGTTGGATACGTCAAGTGAATAGGTGAAATAAACCAACTTACGATCAGGATCCTTACGATCACTTCTGGCTGCACATCCCAGTTTATATAAAAGGATTTCTTATGAAGGATGCGGATAAACTCATCAACCTAGCCTAGCTGGTGGTTTCAAATATTTTTTATTTTCACCCCTAATTGGGGAAGATTCCCATTTTGACTAATATTTTTCAATTGGGTTGAAACCACCAACTAGTTATTTATATACTACTGTTGATGGCTGAAATCCTGCACCAGTTGATATGTAGTTTATCCCACTATTTACAAGGTTTTACACATCCCAGGTGGTGCAGGATTTCTTCCATCAACAGTACCATTGCAATCGGATTCAACATCTCATTTTTCCAGGGCTGGGAGCGACCCAACACTTGACTCGGCACTTCCTTTTCGGCTGGGCAGGTCCTTGCTGAGCATCACGGATTACAACGTCTTCCACACAGGTGGAACTGATACACCCCCGAAGTTTAACAACGAGTTTACCCCTGAAAAATGATGGTTGGAAGATTACTTTCCTTTTAGGATGGCTTATTTTCAGGGGGCAGCTGTTAAACTTCCAGGGAGTATGTTTTTTTTGTTTTTCAGGCGATTTTTTGATGGATTTTACCATGGCCGGGATGAAAAACACCATAAAAACATCATAAAACCACCACATCACTATGGTAAAGGTGATGTCTTACTTCATATCCATGGTAAATCACCATATAAAACCCACCATTGGGGGAATTTTTGTTGGGTTCACTTTTTTCCAACCACCAGAGAAGCGGGTATCAGTAACGATTATGAACCACCCTTCGTCCAGCAAACAAGTTGCATTTGTTCACCCCGATTTGAAGGGCTCGCTTCTTTGTCACATACTTTCCTTGGAAGAATATGTTATTTTAATGTTTTTTCCAATGTGGTTCAACCACAAAACCGCCATGCATGGCCATTTTTGGAAGGCGGTGATTCCGCAAAACTACACATGCCAGACACAGACTGAAAATCCCACTGAAGACTTATTTTTTGTCCATTTTTTTTCGTGGCATCTGAGTTTTTGGGGTGATGTAAGTTCTCATTGAGACTTTGGAAATGGGATGACATTCAAGCCTCTGTAAGGACATATGCTTTGCCCCCAAGAACGAGCAGCAACATCACCTCTGAAAATTCCAACGGTTGGAAGATGAAATTTATGAATTTCCTTTTGGGGTAAAAGGTAGAGTCTCAGAGGCTATGTTCTGTTGGGTTCAAGGGAAAGATTTTGGGACTATTAGAATTGCACCCGCGAAAATTGAAGCCTGCACCAGTTGATATGGTAGTTTATCCCATTATTTACAAGGTTTTATGACATTCCAGGTGGTTGTTTTGGATTTCTGAACCATCAACAGTAGCATTTGAAAATGCTGGAGCTGGAAGAGTACTTTCCCTTTTAAAAAATTGGTCCCGGACTTTCAGAAACCCGAGCTGTTCAACTTCAATCTGTGTCTAAAACCAAGATTTCTCAATGTGATGGAGATAGACATAGAGGAGTTATGTTGTTTTCGCTGAGAATCCAATGAGTTTTTTTTGATTTTCTTGTCTGGCTCTACCTTTTGACTATGAAAAAAATAAGAGATGAAATTAGATGTGTTTTTGTTGGTGAATTTTGAGGATTCTTCCACAGCAACGCAATTTTATGTAAACATTAGCGGTTTGGAAACTACATTTACAAGAAAACTTCATCAAAATATCGAAGCATCTGCGTTTTTTACACGATGTGTTCACTGAATATGTTGTCCTCACTGGGTAATCTCTGGTTTTTCATCCACTAACCTATAGGGCTTCCAGGAAAACCCATAGGATCCATGGGTTGCTTGGGCATATTTACCGATCAACAAATGGTTGATGTTTATTATTACATGTACGCAAGTATATTCCAGTCCAATGGATGATCCGTCCGTGATGGGTAATGGAAAATGCCTACGGCCATGGATGTCCCAGGAAAATAGGATCAATGGTTAGTATCAATGGCTTATTTCACCCCAATGAATCCCCCATTTTTTCAAGTAGGTCGTTATAACCCATTTATATACTAGCCATTGATCCTATTTTCCTTGGGACATCCAAGTACGGCCTCGGATTTTGGAGTCACGGGCCCCCCCTTGCTGCAATGGAAACGTGGGAAAATTGGGGACATCTCCGAGTTTTCAACCCCCCAGGATGCTGCGAGTTTTGTCACGAAAATTTGCAGATTTTTTGTAGGGCATCCTGACCTAAACCATAGATATTTCCAAGGCTTACTGGCACTGGGAACATGTCATATAATACATAGAATCATAGAGTATGACCTTGGGCCTTTTTTCCCCTTCACAAATCACAAACCATTTCACTCAATGGCTGGTTGATGGTGAACGTTGGTAATTCAACCATATTCTTCAACTATGCTAGGCATATATCCCCAAGAAATTCCATGCCTTTCATAAGGGGGTTCCTAGGTATGACCTTTTTGATTTCTGTTTAAGTGTTGTTTTTGTAAATCACCTCGAAAGGCACCATTTTGGGTACATCAAAATCAAAGAGTCTGTCAACATCTAGAGATCTATCAAAAATCAAAGATCACAGAATTCATCACCGCCAACGTTTAAACCAAATGAAATTCAACCAAAAACATGTGGGCGTTTCCAAAAATAGTGGTACCCCCAAATCATCCATTTTAATAGGGGTTTTCCATTATAAAGCATCCATTTTGGGGTACCCCAATTTTTGGAAACACCCACATGTTGACTCTTCAAGGGGCCAGTTTCTTGCATCCCTTTGGTGTTTTTCACCTTTTCCGCCTTCTCAGCTGCAAGGTGGAGGTTATCATGTGGTGAAGAAAGCGTTGGGGTCCCAGCCTGGAAATGGCAGCCGAACGAATGGGCGAAACGCCACCTTTTTGAGGCCCTAAGGATCCAGGGCCCCGAAACCCGAAAATTTCGTAGGTTTGATGGTCGAATCATCCAACCATCCCATCCCCAATGTAAAAATAGGATTATTTTTTAGGGGAAATTTTCTAAAATCTTAGGACATATCTTAGGGATTGAGGGTTTTGGAAAAGGTATGTTTCTTTCACCATGGCTATTTTCGGTATCTATCTTAAAAATTCAGGGGTGTAACCAACATAGCACCTGAACGTTTTGATGTTGTTGGAAGTTGGAAGATGATCCTTTCCTTTTTGTTGATTCGTTTCTTTCTAAGTGCCATAGCTATAGAACTGCTGGTTTCCCTCCCGAGCATTTTGGGGTGCTGACACTAATTCTCACTCAGAAATTATACTTTTGGAAGATTACACCCCTCTAAGTGAACATGGTTCACCTGCAAGTTTACACCCATCCCCAGAGGATCCATGTATGGTATATATATATATACCTACATTTACCATAAAAATCAACCAAATGTCAATGCAGGTAAATATACCAGTCCCATGGATCCTTAGGGATCAAAAAAAAGATTCCCAAACTGGACATCGTCATGTTCGGGGTGTATGTGAAATGTTGGAAGCATGTACAGAAAAGTACTTTCCTTTTTTTGAGGAATCGGCATCTTAAAAAAAGGTGCCATAGCTGTTGCCCTCCCTGAAACTGACAGATCGCCCCGGAAAAGTTGCCATCTCAAAGGAAAGTCTTCCAAACAGCCCATGTTCAAGGGCCTGGTGTTAGTTTTTGGGCAGTGATTTTTCTTTGGGAAGGCCAACAAAGATAGGCCTATCCTATGTGTGAATGGCGAAAGATCTTCTGTTACCACAATGCCACGTGAGAAGTTTGAAGTACCATTGCCATGAAAACATGCTGTTGGGAGAAGATTTCTGCTGGTTACTTGTTCCAAGTATCAAGTATCTTTTAAGAGTGGCAGATCCCATTTAAATTACACTCCCCCCCTTTGGTGCGTCAAAGCTACCCTCACAGAGATTTGTTTGCCCAACCTGCCTCCAGAAGATTGGAATACCACCTGTTGACTTCTATGTATCATGTGCCTGAAGTGGACGACGGCGACATGGATTTTTTGAAAGTGATGGCGTCAAAGCCAGCTTGGCCGAACCGGCTGCTTTGGTGAACCCAAGATTCAACAAATTTTATGAATCTACATCGGAGGAAACCATCACGCAGCGATGACCCGAATGTAGACCCAGAGGCTTCATGCCACTGTGGGACCTCACTGAAAACGTGTTTTTTTCTGCTTTAAACCGGATCTTCTGTGCCAATGCCCATGGACTGCCTGAGCTTCTTTACCGACAGAACTGCGTTGATGCTTGGAGATCGGCTGTATCTCCGTGAAGCTGCGAAAATTTATGGCACTTTGCGTGGCCACTGACTACAAAATGAACGGTGTTGCACGCGTCATCAACGTGGGGACCGTGGCAGAGTCCTTCCCTGCACCCACCAGCCGGCAGCACGTGCAGAATTTGGTGAAGCCTATGACCCTCGCAGGGCGTAACGGTGTACCTCTTTGAAGCTGGCGGTACGAACTGCCACTATTTCTACATGTCAGAGCTCCTTCGGCGCATTGAAGGTCCATGAATTTGATGAACCTACAAGGTGGGCCCCTACTAACTATAAGGCTACAACAAGGCAGTTTATAGGGGCCCCGTAACCCTGCTTGTGTCTACTTGTAACGATCGCTGGGCGCACCTTGTAAGGCCCCATAAGTTTTACGATCTTAAGGCCCGCAGAAAATGAGGGTTTCCAAAGCTGGCATCCTCTTCTCCTGGGGCCTGATTTGGGGTGTATGCCTATTTCAGGATTCCCTAATGGTTTTATAATATTTATAAGGTTTGATGTTTGAAAGGTGAGTTTCTTTACGGATCAAGTACCACCATCGAAAACTCCCGCCATTTGGTAGAATATTTTTGGAGTGTTTTGTGCGAAAAGTGCTTTCCCATGTTCAAATACAATCACTAACCAAATAAGCCTGAGAATTATTCAAGTGGCCGTGTCCCGGAGTACCAGGGAAGTACAATTTGTGGGTTTGGATCAAGTTGCTATCCGGATGAGTGAAAATAATTTGGCGGGAGATTCCTTGGAGTAGGATCAACCAAAAACATCTCGACAAAGGATCAACGATTTTACCAGTGAAACAGGAGAAAACAACACCTTCAAAGTGGCCCCTACTGGTTGAAGTAGGGTTAGGGTTACAACCCCTATAAGTCTATAACTGGAGTTATCAAGTAGCGGCCCACTTTGTTGGAAGGATCAGTGGTTTGTATCACATTGGAATGGTTAACAAGTCAGAGTCGAATGGTTTAGTAGATTCAGTGGTACAAACATCATTGAGTCATGGAAGTTCAAGGGCATCCCCCCACTGCCACGCCCCAGGAAACAAGGCCTTAATGATCCTTAATATGTTTTATGATGTTATGATGGTGGTTAATGATCCCTTCACAAGGCCTTATTTCTTGCGGGGGTGGCATTGTGGCGTGCCCTTTAGTTTTCATGAAAACATTTGCATCAAAATGACTTCGCAAACATACCATTCTCACCAAAATTTTGATTTTTCTTGCCGCCCTGTTTGGCCAAAGATTTGCCGTCCGTTACAGTAAGTCACTTCACGGCCGGAAATGCGTTTTTTTTTTCTGATAAAAACCGAATTTTGAGAATCGCTGGGTTTTGCCTCAAAAACCATGCGCACTGAATGTACACTCCCTGAAACAAACAAATTTGCCCTGAGAATTGATTTTGTGAAATGGAAGACGATCTTCGGCGTCCTTTTGGTGCCCGGCCCGGCCTATTTTCAGGGGTAAACTCGCTGTTAGCTGTACGATTTTTAGTATTGGGATCCCTATAAACCCTTCCTTCTCACAATTCCTGGTGGGTGTTGGATCATTTGCAGGTGGTTACTGGGAGTCTATAGAAAATTCCCAGCAAAAAAAAGATCTGTGCCATGACATCATTTTGTCGGAGCGAGGTTTGAACGTTGCATCCGAGCAGAAGATCCCAAGACCAAGGCTCCAAACACGGAGATCATGGTGCCAGCCGGTTGACAAAAGAAATCCCCTTCCAAATTGACCCACAAAATGCAGGGGAGTGGATGAAATATGATGAAATATTGTATAATTTGCGCAGATGTTTGGCTAGGGTAAATGAGTTGAAGCCTTTAGAGGTTTACACTGTTTGAATGAGCGTCAAGCAAGCCTTCAGGATGTTTTCATGTTTGGAAAGGAGTTGAAACTAAGGAGTTTCAGGGTGTATTTTCGATACCAATCTGAAATTTAAACATCAGTTGATCAACGGATTTTTCAGGTTCTTGCAAAAGGTGGTAGGTAGCATATTATCTCCCACTTTGCAGTATATACCGCTTACATCCGCTTACCAGGTATATATAGTCATTGCCTTCGCTTGGGGGTTTATATAGTCCCTACCACCTATTTCTAGAAATAGAATAAGTGGTTAGTAACCCCCAAGTAGTAGCCATAAAAAGGCCATTTAGAAGGGGTCCCACAACCCCAGGTCTTGGGAACTTACGATCACCATGGTTATGAACCATGGGAGGATCCATTGAGTTGATTTGTTGAATCGTGGAACCCGCGACCCGCGACCTCGCTCTCGTAATTTATGTTTCACAACTGAGCAATTTTAAAAAAAACGGGTTGTTTAGGGTATGTAGAGGGTTATACTACCCAATTTTCTGGGATTATTAATAAACCTACAAGGATCCCTATTAAACAATCAGGATTCAATGGAATGTACTCAGGATTTTTTTTGTGAGGGACGAATGTGCGAGAGATGATTTGTTTTCTTCAATTGAGCCACTCCACTGGAATTTAAATGTATTACCACCCTGAAAATCAACATGTCCCCTGAAAGAATCTTCCAGCCATCAAGTGTTAGGGGGTATGTTAGTTCTCAGGGGGGTATCTCCAGCCAAATTTCAGATTTCAGGGAGGTACATCACTCTGAAAAAAGTGATACGAAATTGATGCCTTTGGCACTTGTTGCCACTTTGTTGATTCTCATGTATATAAGTGATCTATGGAATCCATGTTCCAATGTTCAATTTTCACTCATTTTCAACCAGTACGGAGCTTAGGCGGGCTACAAATCTTCACGGTTTTTGAAAGGCTTGTTGAAACATAAGCCGGAGGTATCTTTGCTAGATGTTTGGGGCATGTTTAGGCTGGTCCCAGAGAGATTTAATGCATTCATGGTTATACGTTGTACTACACACCATCAGCTTCCTAAGATGTCAAAAAGAGGTAATTTTCTATGATTTCTCGAATCTGTATTCAATGCTGTTCCAACCAACAAACATTTCCAAGTTGATGGGAGGATCAGACCTGCTTTTTGTTGTTTCTGATGTATAGTTTCCCTGGCTGGTGAGTATCGTGATGAGCAACTGAGCAGCCTGGATCACCATTTTTCCTACCAAATGATGTTGGAGGTTGAGCACCAGCCAGTTCCACTTCTCAGGTGTTTTATTCGTGGAAGTTTCCCACCCGTTTTAGGAGTGGGAGATGCTGTCTTTGAGTTTGTATTTGATCATTCTTTGAAGAAAAATCCCTATTCTAGCCTTCCAAAATCCTCCAAATACACTTTTGAGGATCGTGTTTGAACACTCCCGAAAAACGCCGAGCCTCAGGAGTTGTTTGTGGGTCCAATTATCCTCTCAGAAGGTATGACTGGAAGACTACAAGGTGATCCCCTAGTTTTAAAGTGGAGTTATAATCCCTACAAGTAGACTTATAACATCTTATAACCCCAAGTTACACATTTATTTTCGGCCATTTGTAGGGGTTATAAGTTATAACTCCATTTACAACTTGTAGGGGCCCCACGTTGTAGGGTTATATTCAAAGAGAGTTCCCCAAAAGTCGAGCTTTGTTCCAGGCGGAAGTGCGTGAGAAGTACGTCCAAGAGAAGTTGTTACCTTCGGTCTCTTTTAGAAAAATGGTCGTTTGGGGTTGGAAAAACACCACGGGTCCGGTGCAAGAAGGGGCCCGGGACCCTAGTTATTATAAGGTAGTTATAACCCCAGCAAACCCTATGAAAAAAAACATGGTTGTAAATGGGTATAACGGTATAACTAGGAATAAATCCACGAAAATAGTGGTTAGGGGGCCCCTTCTTGTGGGCGCGACCGAACACACGACCCAAAATCCTCCAATTTCGGTAGCTTTTTGGTTTCGGGAAATTGGGACCCCGGCCTATTTCATGGAAATCTACGTTGGTGAAATACTATATGATTTGACCAGATAAGTGGAGTTTTGGGGCCCCTATAAATAGCCGAAAATAAATGGGTAACTGGGGTGAAAAAAAAAAACTATTTAAAAGGGTCAATAAGTACTCCACTTAGAACTGGTGACGGGGCTTTTCTTGCACAGATCATTAAATGGGTTGGTGATCAAAGACTGCAAATATGTGTTAAGGTTTGAGGGTTTTACCTTTTAGTACTGCATTGTTTTGATTTTTGTTGGGTTCCAATCCTTGAATGATTTTTGGATGATCCTTTGATATCTCATTGCAAAACCCTTGTAGCATCACGTTTGAGAATGAAATTGGATAAACATATATTTATTGAAAGGCCTATACAACGTGGTCCCCGTCATCAATTAATAAGTGGAGTGGAGTTTCGGGGTCCACCATAAGAACCTTGTTACATGAGAAAATCAACCCTAAAGATTGACAGGTATTGTCCCTTGGTGATGTAGGGTTTCTCCTGTTTTTTAGGGTTGTTTCAGGTCATTATGGCAAACCCTGAGTTTTAACCCCATATTTTTACACCAATTTATCACGATCGTCATGATCACTTCCAGCCGATTCCACCCCAACGTAGGAACTTATATTTTTTTGGACTCCTGGAAAACAGCCGTTGCTGGCCGTTAATTTCCATCAACTGGAAACCACTGAAACCAGCAAGAACCAGTTGCCTAAAAAGATGGTATATACTTTCCTAGGTTTTCCAGGTACTGTTTTCTTCACCCCAGTTACCGATTTACTTCCGGCCATTTATAGGGATTGTAATCCTACTTCTGACGATCGTAGGGCCCTTCTTGTAGGGTTTGACTTGTGCCCATTTTTTGGTAGAACTAAAACATCACCGGATAAAAGGTTCTTAAATTGCATGGGTGAAACATTTGAGCAGTGATCAAAAGCCTGGTTATTTGCTGTATATAGGGGATTATACTACATACACTACATACCCAAACACTCAATGTATGGTATATTTAAGAATCAACCTTTTTTGCAGGTAAAATGTACCATACATTGAATGTTTGGGATTGGTATTTTTCCAGTGGCCACTATAAGGATCCACATGAACCAACCAGTTATTATGGAATATCACCTTTGATCACTTCGAACCATCCGTTTTTTGTGATGTAAAAATTTCCGGGACATTAAAAAGTGGCCCCATCACAAAGCCGGGAGAAACACTGAAACATCCATTTTCAGCAGTGAGCAGTGGGAAATGTCTTAGGCAGGTGGGAAGTATATGGTGATGGGCAGAGGCCTTGGTTTCGGTGCCACAGGTACCCTGCTTGTACTTTCAAGAAATATTCAAGAAGACGCTCAAAGAGATTCAGGGGACTAAATGTGGTCCACATCTCGCATGTGGAGATGTGAAAGTTGATGAGAAATCCCCTGCAGGACAGTGGGTGGCCACAGGTCCCACGAGGAGCTTGTTTGAGGTCGGCCAATTTTCCCTTGCGAGAAGTTTGGCTTTCCCCACCACTTCTCAATGAAGACTTAGTGGCGATTGTGAAGTCACTATCCTGATGAAGATGCCACTGAAGAGCCGGGGAAGATTCAGGAACCTGGCATTGCGTGGTGAAAAAATGTGAGGCTCTCACCCAAAAAAAATCGGTGCTGTGCGAAATGTGTTGGTCTTGATGACACCATGTTTTGTAAGAAACCAGCTCAAACACACCCGCAATGTGTGTATGTAATATCCACGGCTTGCCGCCCAATCGATTCATCGGCCGCCTCCTGGTTGCTGAAGCCGCACTCCTAGGGCATCAATCGTGGTGACCGTACCTATGGTGATATCATAAAGAAATCATACGTGATCAATAGAATGTCAAAACTGAAAAACATGCATTTCCGATCATTTCCTGGTGGTAGGTGAGGCAACCAGTTCTATGGCAATTTTTTAAAGAACTCAAAACTTGATCTGGTCAAATTATAGCGACTTCACAGGACCTGGGCCCCCAAATGGTGGTGAAAAGTAAGGGAAATCATTTTACGGTAGGGACGGGAGGTTCCCCGAAGAACTGAAGTGCTTGATGATGCAAATGTAATAAAACACTGCTATTTACAATGTTTTCAGCTCATACTCAAATAGCATTTATGTTGATGTTGCGCGAACATATTCCTTGTTTGTTCGCAACAAGAGGAAGATTTTTAATGACATTCCTGGATACATTTTCATCACAACATATCGAAACTGCATAGCCTCGCGTGTTTACGAGACATGCTCCCAATTGTGCATGTTTAAAAAATGCTTGATTTTACTGCGCCGGTCAGTGAAAATGACTTTCCATTGTTATTTACAATGAATCTGGGGCCCTAACAACATGACAGTCAGCCTTTTTTCTTCGAGCACGTGAGTCAGAGTTGCCACAAAGGTTTTTTGAAAGCATCTGCGGGAGACACCAAGCCAGACATGCATTTCATTTTGTGGCACCGCAGTGCTTGCATGATGCGTGCCAAGCCTGGAGCTTTGTTTAAAAAGTGTGAACTCAAAAGATAACGGTGCTCAAAACATGATGTTGCGTAGCAGCGACCATGTGTGCAAGTGCAAGAAACATGATGTTGCGTAGCACCAACCATGTGTGCAAGTGCAAGAAACATGATGTTGCGTAGCACCGACCATGTGTGCAAGTGCAAGGAACATGATGTTGCGTAGCAGCGACCATGTGTGCAAGTGCAAGAAACATGATGTTGCGTAGCACCAACCATGTGTGCAAGTGCAAGAAACTCGATGTTGCGTAGCACCAACCATGTGTGCAAGTGCAAAGAACGTTATCATCCCCACCCCACCCCACCCCCAACTTCATGCGTAGCATCAACCATGTCGACCCCCGGGGAACCCCCCGTCCCTAGGGTCATTTTATTTCAGGAAATCCAGGTTGGTGAAATAATGTTTCACTTGGCCAGAATGGTCAAATTGAAGAAACATTTGAGTAGGTAAGGGGCTAATAAGGGGTCATACTCTACCCTTTCTTATACAATTTTTGGATTATAGCCCATTAAGTAGGGAAATTTTCCACAAACAAAAAGCACCATTTTTTGGAAAAAAAACTCAATATTGGGGGGGAATTCACGTTTTTTTTTGTTTTTTCGAGCCAATTTTCCAAAGGTTGGTGGAACATTTCCTTCCCAAGGTCAACCTTTTGAAGATCATTGGTCCTTGCCACACGGCTCGGGGCACCCAGGAAGATGGCGGAAGTTTTTTTCGGGGCGAATTTGGTGGTCATGATCATATTAGCTACATGGGTGTTTCCTTAAATGCTGGTACCCGCAAGGGCACCCCAAAATGATCATTTTTAGTAGGAAAACCAATGGTTGTTTGGTACCACCATTTTAGGAAACCCCAACCGTTTTAACCATAAGCACCTTGGGAAAGATGAGAAAATCGGGCCCCTAAAGATTGACTCCGGTAGCAAGTGTTTTGTTGGTGATGTTTCGGGTTTCTCCAATTTTTTTAGGGATCTTTCAAATCATTGTGGCAAAACCATTTAGCTACCATTTTAACCATGGGAAATCCATGAACTTGATATATACCTTGTGTGTGGCCCCCTCCCAGTAACGGTGACCGCCAGGACTATTACAGTTTTAGTAGGGGATCCGTATAAGTCTTCATTTCCCCGTGTTGCTGGGAAGGGGGGCCACACCCAATATATACCTAGATTCTTGGATTTGTTTTTTTGGTGACATTTTTACAGAGTGTACCCTAGTAAAGCACCATCCAAGCACTAGTTGGGAAAATATTTTGTTGGGATTTTTTTTTCCATCCGCATGCGAAGAAGCGCGAATCCAAGCCAACTATGCTTGTATTCCAAAGGCCAACCTTTGGTGTAGTTTTTTCAGCACCCTTTGAATTGATTGGGTTTTATGGTGTTTTGATGAATTGTCAACAAAAAAATAGCCATTTGGGGACCAAAGTTTGGGTAGAGTATTTCCAGGCATAGGATCCCAATATAGTATAAAGGGTACCTTTACCTACACCTCGCTGAGACCTTGAGGTGTCATCATTCTTGAATATCAGTTCAGTGGTGATGACCAAGTGGGATGAGGTTCCGGGTCAAAAGTCAAACGTGCGGGGATTTCGCAGGTAGTTACAAACGGTGTGGTTTTTTGCGTGTTTTTTTTGTTGAGGGGATGATTTAGTATTGATGATGATTTAGAATGATGATGATGATGATGGTGGTGGTGGTGGTGGTGATGATGATGAAAACAATGATGATTTAGAATGATGATGATGATGATGATGATGATGGGATTTTTGTTTGTGTCTATTGGAGTTTTAGATGATGGTGGGGAAACTTTCGCAGAGAGGTCGCTTTTACCAGGGTAAATCACCATCAAAGCACCATTTGAGAGAATACTTCCGGCACTGTTTCCAAGCATGGAAGAAACAAATTCGAGTACCCCACTTCTGAAAACCTCATTGTTGGTGGTGTGCTAGGGTGTCCATCAAAGATAGTCTAGCTGGTGGTTTCAAACATTTTTTATTTTCACCCTACTTGGGGAAGATTCCCATTTTGACTAATATTTTTCAATTGGGTTGAGACCACCAACTAGTAGTAACTCGTTAGTAAGTTGGCTTATTTCACCTGTTTACGTATCCAACCTACTTCTATAGGGGTGAGCTAATCCTTTTACTAAGTGCGAGCAGGACATCCCAGTAGGGTGGTGGTGATCTATCTCTCCAAAGATTAAGGTCCCAAAATTTTGGATCTACTCCCCTATAATAACTAGGTGGTGGTTTCAAACATGTTTTATTTTTACCCGTACCTGGGGAAATGATCCATTTTGACTAATATTTTTCAAAGGGGTTGAAACCACCAACTAGATAAGGGCTTATCAAGGGGCAAAGGTTGTTCATACTCCCTGATCATAAAGTGGTGGAGACCTCCCCAAGGTGTCCCGCAAGATAGGCTACCCAAAAACGATCCTAAATGGGGTGATAACTAAACCCTGTAAAGCCTTATTAAGGGAACAGCTATGGTTAGTAACCCCTTCTTAAGGCCTTATTTGTCATTGGGGTACCTTACATGGGGGGTTGACCTTGACTAGTCATGACGGTAAGTGGTGGTTGAAAGTTGAAAATCCGCCTTTTTCCAGGCCTTGGGCAAAATCCTATTGGTTTTCACCTATGGTTCTGGCTGTGCCAGTCGGGGGCCTTTGCACATGGTGAAAAACCGCTTGGGCTTTGTGGAGGAACTTGACTTGAAGGATCACCCGTGTCTAGGTGGTGGCAACTCAAACATTTTATTTTTCCAACTATACTTGGGGAAATGATCCAAATTCACTAATATTTGTCTAATTGTGGCGAAATCAGCAACTAATTTTGTGTGTATGAGGCTTTCAACATTAGGTTGACGACATTGCTTCTGTCAACCTCTGGAGTCACCTGATGGAGTTACTGGGATTTTTTAGAACATGATGATGTGCGTGTTTTTTTTTTTAGGATTCTACCATGCTTAAAATCATCAAAAGCATCAGCATGTTTTAAAGGAATGATTTGTTAGTTGGGAAGTTCAAAAGCAAGCAACTGGGGAAAAACATGCAAAGCAAAAAAATCACATCTACCTGAGTCAATGATCAAGGATTAACGAGCGATTTTTTTCGTGACCTCAGCTGATGGTTCTTGCCTCAAGCATCTCAAGCCCGCCCTTCGGTTGCTGGAAGTTGCAACCAGGTTCCATGTACCAACTGCGGTTTGATGACATGGCTTGGTTGGAAACCAAGCTTCGGAGTTTGTTCTTTTTTGTTCCGGATGGTGAGCAGAGAACTTTGGGGTTTTGTTGTGAAAGTATGATAAAGTTCTTCCCGTATTTATGTTCCAAGTTCCAAGTATTCTATTAGAACTTATATACTGTAGTTTTGATGCATGCATCTCCATTTAGAATTAGACAAGGATTGTTCAGTTTAGTAATCCACGTGCAGACAATGTTTCTATTTTTGACGGAATCCATGTATATAGTGAACATGTAAGTTATACCAAATTATATGCCAATGATTTTGCATGTAGGACCAGCATCATGCGTGCTTGAGATGGTTGTTGTTTGTCATCTTCCATGAGCTCATTAAATGAGATTTAAAGTGTTAGGTTGAAGGCTTCGTGTAGAGATTGTTAACTGAGACTAGTTTCCATTTGGGATAGCTTTCTGACAGGTGCGAACTGTTGGTTTCAAGGGGTGTAGATGATTGGAACAAGTAAACCATTTTCCTCCCATCCTGATTTAATGGTCGTCCAACAAATCACCCAACGCAACCAAATGCAGAAACGAATTGTTCACCAAATCTTTCGAAAGAAAGTGCTGTGACCTTCTTACTCAACATGAGTGATGAACATATTTGAAGCAAACAAGCTCACCATTTTGGGAGGTGTTCAAATTGTGACTTTGGTAGAAACCTCATTTACTTATGTGGCAACTTTGAAACAATTTAAGCATCAGAATAAATGACAAAAAAGTCACTCAGGATTTCCAGTGTGGGCTGGGTTTTACTTAAAACTATGTGTTTTCTTTCGCAAAGTTTTTTTTGCGATTTCACCGCAACTGAACCAGCCGGAATCTCAAAAAAACAATTCACTTGGCATTAAATTTGAGGGAGTGACCGAGAAACCCAAACTTTGAAATTTGACCTAATGTTTGAAACATCGTTGATTAATGTTTTCTATATGTTCATACTTCACACCCACAGATATTTGGGAAAATGGCTCTTGTGTTTCGGATAAGAAGTGGCATGACACAACCAACTAGCTGAGATTTGCTCAGGCGGGCCTTGTCACCAGTTATAAGTGGAGTGAAATAATCCCTATAAGTAGTTGTTTTCACCCCAGTTTCCCATGATTTTTTAGCCATTTATAAGGGAGTTATAACCCTGCTTATAACGATCGGCTCGGGGCCCCACCTTGTATTTGGGTCATAACTCTACTTCTAGGGGCCCCGTAACTTCAGTTACCCATTTATTTTTGGCCAAATTTCTACACATGTCACCTCCATTTTATAACCCATAGGATCCGATCCATGTATGGCATACATTTAGCTACATTTCTCAAAGTTTACCGTTTTCCAATCAGCCAAATGTGGGTACATCATACATGGATCCAAAAAAGGCAAGGATCCGTTTTTGGCCCAACCCGCCCATCTTGTTTTGGTTAGGTTTGATCCTCTGGCAGTATGGAAGGTGAAGCAATTCTATCGCAACGTACCTCGGGTTTTTACGGATCGGGTGTCCATGGAAGTGATCGTAACGATCGTTAGTAAGTTGTTTTACAAGCTACTTACGGGACTTACAATCTACTTATACAGGGGTTATATCATATATCCCATTTTCTAAGTACCATGGACATTCCAGTAGCGCGTGTTGTAAACGACGTGAGGTTCTTTTATGTCGTTGACCCTCCCTGAAACTAACATTACTGTTGATGGAAGAAATCCAAAACAACCACCTGGCATATATAGAACCTTGTAAATCATGGGATAAGCTACTTATCAACTGGTGCAGGACTTCTTCCATCAACAGTATCACCTGAAATTTGATGGTTGGAAGACAATCCGTTCCTTTTGGGTCAGGTGCTATGTTGGTTTCAGGGATGGTACGTGGGATGATGGGATATTAACAGGAGTTCCTGTCCTGGGAATTTTGCTTTACAGCGGGGAAACACACACAGTGAAAGGTTCCTAAAGTGGGCCCCTAACAGTTATAAGTAGGGGCCCATAACTCCACTTATAGTGGCCATTTATAGGTGTTATAACTCCATTTACAACTTTAGTCGGGTCCACTTTATACGATATTTCAGGATAAGATTGGTGCAACAACAAACATCATGTCACTTGCAAGCCTTTTTTTTTGAATGTCTCGGTTTTTGTGGAAATTCTGATCCACAAATGGCTCCGGACAAGTTGGTGCCCGGTGAATTGTGAAACTGTTTTACCCAGATACAAGGTGGGGCCCTACCATAGTTATATGCAGGAGTATATCCCCTATATATGGCCTTATAAATAGGTTTGCCTGGGGTTATAAGCCTACTCCACTTTTAGAGGTTCTAACTCCACTTGTAACTGGTAGGGGCCCACACCTTGTAAGAACCTTAGGTTCACTTTCCAAGGAACGATACCTTACCTCCTACCTCCTTGGCGTGACCTTGAAGAAAAATGGCGACCTGTTCGCCTTTCGTTAGTTGTCCTCGAATTATGCCGCGGTTTTTTAAGGCCTGCGATACTTGTAAGGTTGTCGGGTTATCCCCAAAAATACTTGTGAAGTATATAACATGATGTTTTTCCTCATAGTGGCTATGTACATCTTATTATACATACATCCCCACTACATATATCCGCACAACTTTCAGTTATTTGCCTGCAATCTCAGACACAAAGATAGGTTGGTTGCAACACATCTTGTTCATAATATGCCAGCCACAGTGGAATGTTGAGAGGTTAAGTAGCGTTCCGATTTCGATTTAGGAATTTAAGCATGATTTTATTTTGGATTTGTTTGAGGTGTTTTTTTACATTGTACCGTGATAACTCACCATCACACCACCATGTGGGAGAATATGTGTTTACTATGTCCAAGCATTTTTAAGCAAATCCAAGCTATACATCCTTCAAATCTATCATTCATACCCCCGCGTTTGTTCTTTTTGGATGTTTTTTTTGTATCCATTATTATGTCAATGTTTCTTGGTATTGTGTGTGTGTGTTGTTTGCTCAGCAACACTTGAAAGTGAAGGTTGATAATAGGGACCCCCGAAAATGTGATATGATCTTTGTGGTCACGATTTGCATCACGGGAGACGGTTAAAATTCAAGTTACAGTGCTTAGGCGGCCCAAAGCATACTGCATACACCCCCAAAAACAAACATGGAACCTGAAACTACACCCTCTGAAGGAAAAATAATCATCTTCCAAACCACCCATTTTTGGGGGGTTCCATATTTGTTTTTCCGGTGTATCGCCCATATGGGATCCCAGCACTAGAGACTCGTTCTTAAGGCGATCCATGTGCAGCCAGATTTACGGATGCATCAGGCGGGCCAGACACTTTGTGTGGGCTGGCGTATGTACCTACATTTATCCCCTACTAGGGTGTCCAGGGAAGTGATCGTAAAAACTTGGTATATAAGTTGGTTTATTTCACCTATTTACGGGACATATCCAAACTACTTAAAAACGGCTTATACGCCATTTACTAAATACCATGGACGTCCCAGTAAACTACTCCAAAATGTACAAGGTGGGCCCACCAGTTATAAATGGAGTTATAACTCCACCTTGTTGTGGGTGGAAGAATCCTCGTGAGACCCATGCATTTTCGGATTTTTCGGCCTTTTATGGGGGCGCAGGGCGCATATAACTCCAATAACGGTCGGTAACGGTGAAGATTCCATAGGCCATACACACGGAGTGTTTGGGGTTGGATTGGGAGTTACCCATACCATCCATGTATGGTATATTTACCTACATTTGGCAGATTTTTATGGTAAATGTAGGTAAATATACCATACATGGATGCTATGGGTTAGGTTGTTTTTTTTGCGGATGATTTTTTGTTTTTGCCAACGTGCTGAGTGCCGTAATCATATATTCCCTACGAAATGAAATGACGAAGAAAGGGACGCAACACGGTTTGAGCTTGCACCAAACAGTTTGAAGCATTTGTTCTTCAACATTTGTATCGGGGATTGCCAGAATCCTGGTTCACAGTCGGAAAATAATGTATTCAATGTATTCATTTCTAGGAAGGGGAACCTTCTTAACCTTCTTTGTTTGCTGTTGCAGCGTTGCCATGTTTTTTCCTCCAAAAGAGAGCCTGATCTTCTCGTTTTGGGATGTACAAAAATACCATACCCTAAGAATTATGGGATCTCAAAACTGGTGGCTTGGAGATCCAAAAACAACCCTTCTGAATTTCACATCCTAACCCCTTGTACACCCTGGAAGATTAATGGAATTAACTGTTGCAAACCTGAGAATAAGAGGAAAATCATCTGAACCAAACCATCATTTCCATGCAGGTTCGAACTGTTAATCTTTCTGTTTTTTTTTGTCCACTGATTGGTTGGTCCACCAGGTCTACATCGATACCTGGATGAAGTTTGACTACAGGTCGGCCTTGCCGGAGTTGGTTGGTGGACATGGGGGGTATCAACTCACATGGTGGTTACTACGCTTATTTATATATCTCAGGTTGGGGGGAGGATTTCGTTGGATTTGTGGCCCACCTGCCTGAAACACCCTCAAGAAATAAGGCGTGTTTATACAAGGCCCTGATTAAGGGACACTATGATAATGGTGTCCGACAGTCCCTGGTCATAAGGCCTTCTTTCACATACATTGCTTGGATTTGTTTTTTTATAGGTGAATCGGTGAATCTTTTACGGAGAAAGTGATCCCGTGGCATCGATTCGTCACCATCATGGCTTTCCCACCATTTGGGAGAAGATTTTTAAGACTTATTGTTCCATCCGCATCTTAAGTACATCAACGTAGCCCTAAGAATCCAGGAATGTGATGTTAAGGAAGGGATTACTCCTACATTATTTTCCTAAGAATGGGATTGGAACCCTTAATTCTTAGGGTAGGGTAAATGGTGGTTTATTTGGTCAGATACCCTTCATGAAGCTCATAGCTCGACCCCGGAAAATTAATAGAATCAATGCTAGGTGGTGGTAACTCAAACATTTGGTATTTTCACTCCTACTTGAGGAAATGATCCAATTTGACTAGTATTTGTCAGATGGGTGGTTCAACCACCAGCTAGAATGGTTGGAAGATGACATTTTATTTTGGGATGACCTATTTTCAGGGGTTAGGTTAGATTCAGGTAGTGTATGCCATGTGGAAACACCCAAAAGTGCAAGCTGAAATCTGTTTGCATTCAGCTCAAACAAAGCAGCCTGAGAGGTTTGGTTTTTAGGCTATGCATGGCAACAAGAGGTTTCAGTATGGGGATGTTTCCGAAAATAGTGGTACCCCCCAATCATCCATTTTAATCGGGATTTCCATCACAAACCATCTATTTTGGGGTACCCTTCTTTTTGGAAACACCCATATAATGAACATTGCTTTAGGTCACAGTCCCTAATCTTCCAAATAGCTCCTGAGGTTCGGTGTTTTATGTTTGTGGGGTCCAAATACCTACAAACCCAAGGTGTTTGGAAGCCCAGGGAGTTTGTTGAAGTACATGAGATAATCTGAGCTGTACGTATCGTGATGAGCTTACATGAGCAAGATTTTATTATGATCATTTTCCCTACTTAATGGTCCAAGGGTTGCAACATCGTGAGGGTGTTGAGCACCAACCAGCAATTGAAGGTCCATGTACCTAATCTTCAACACAAATCCAACTTCTCTTCCTTCCAACCGTATGTAATCTACTACTACCCCTTTAGACTGCTTGAGTTGATCCTGAAATTTGAGATGCAAGATTTCAGTGTCAAAGAATACATACATTTGCCTGAGATTTACGGGGGTCCAATGCGACAAATTTAGAGATGACAGATGTCAGTCTAAAAGGTTGTCAAGCTGTTTTTCCCTTCTTTTCGTTTTGTCAAGTTAATGAGCCGTAATGAATTTCCACTTGCAGGTGCCAGGAAGTTAGGATCAATGGTTAGTAACTGGGTTATTTCACCTACTTATAGATGGGGTATATTGGGGTAATAACATTAATAACCCACTGATCCTAACCTTTGCTCCTAAATTCCTGCGACATCCAAGCATCCCAGCACCTCGTGAAAAAAGCTGTCAAAGAACTTAAAACACTTGACTACTTGACTGCTAGGCCCCATGGACGTATCTCCTTTGGCTTTGGTTACGACACCTACGAGCTGGACTGAGAGCGGAAGTTTTGATCTAAGCCATGGATTTGTTGAAACACTCCCTGAAACTAACAGCAAACGCACCTGAAAATAGGCCATTTCAAAAGGAAAGGATCGTATTCCAACCATCGATTTTCAGGTGCGAAAATGTTAGTTTCAGAGAGGGTACACAAATCTAAGGGCACCCTCCAAATGCCATCCCCCGCGCAAGAAAAAGTTTTTTGTTGACCTTATTAAGGGATTATTAATCATCAGCATTCTTTTAATCTCTTAATAAGGCCTTATTTTCTGGGCTCCTGGGTGGCATTGGGGCGCTTAGATTGCCATGAACAAAGATGTTGTTTGTTTTTCAGATGTGGTGATCCAGTATACTGAAAAAGAGATCAACGTTAAACAATTCATGTTTTTTGAAAAGACTGGAAAGCATCACCAAGTATATATTGTCATTGTTCCCAAAAAAAAGATCTCCAAACTAACGAACGTATCACCGACATAGCTTTGTCTCCAACTAAGTTTGAAATCCAAAGTGGTGCCATGAAATCACCAACAAAGCGCCACATTGCAATGAACTTTTGGGGGTTTCTAACTTTGGAAACATCCCAGATAGTATATCCTACAAGGTGGGCCCCTACTAGTTATAAATGGAGTTATACCCCCTACAAATGGCTTCATAAACGGGTAACTGGAGTTATAACTCCTATAAGGGTTATACACTTATAACTGGTAGGGGCCCACCTTGTAATATCTCTGAGCTTTTTTTTTCGGGGCCAAGCAAGACCACCACCATCATCACCACCAGCACCGGTGAGAAAGGACGTCTACTACCTTTTGGAGATTGACCCATGGGGCAGACGCTTCTACCATCGTGGTGGCATGCGCACAGGCGCTGAAAAAATGATGGTTCGATGTTTTTTGGAGGGAAAAATAAGGAGACTACTTGGAAGATGGAACTTGCCCTAAGAATCACGGGATCTCAAAACTGGTGGCTTGGAGATCCCAGAACCCTTCTCTTTCACATCCAAACCGGGTCTATAGAGGGTCCAATGATTCTGAGGGTTAATGGAAAAAGTGAAGCAGTTGGATTTGTTGTTTGGGGATGATTTTTCACTTCCATTTTAGTGAATCATCATTAGATTCTGCAATTTGGAATTTGCAACTTGCAACCACAATTTTCGCCAATTCCAACTTAGTTCTGGCCTTTGGAAAACCACGGAGGGTATTTTTGAACATTTCAGCAGTTTTTTCACCATGAAACCGCGTGAAAATCACAAGACGCGCATTCAGACCTTTGTCCCATACTGTGGGCATCATCAAATGCCAAATCCAGATGTAAATCGGTACAGTACTGCATAGAACCACCACGCCAGTAAATCTGCAGCAAGCAAACGAGATGTCACCGTGTATATACCGATGTGGTATCAAATTTCCACACACATTCTGCAGCCAGCAGATACTCATTGCTGTGTACAAGAAATTTCTCAAGAAAAGGTTTCGTGCATCAAAGGATGCCGGAGGTTTTTGTGGAAGTATGGAATCTGATGACCCATGGTGACACGAACTAATGTACTATGTCACAATGCTATGTTTATTGCTTGTGCTCTGGCATCTCTGGTCTATGGAAGTGAGAGACCATGTTGGTCATGACTGAAAAGTACAGCTTGATGGTATTTTTGTTGATCCGGACAGGTAAAGTCACTGATTTTTGTGGTGTTTGGTGGAGTTTTTGGATGTCTTTGACTTGGCAAAAAACTTGGGATGAGTTGTAAACACCTTTCAACTGAAAAAAAACCTAAAGCTTGGATTTGGTGTGTATATATATATATTATCCTACTCATTTACTATCAACAATCAACATCATCAACCTATCATGTAGCTAAACATATCCTTGGATTTAAATTTGTTGAAGTTTATGTTTGATTTGTTTACCAGAGTCAACCACCATCAAACCCACCATTTAAAGAAGTCAATATTTTTGATTTATTTCCGTCCAGATCGAGGTTCGTTGCAAATCCAAGTAAAGTCAGCACATTCGATTTAAGCAACCTTTTGAAAAAAATTGGGTTGTTTAGGGTATATAGGGAGTTATACCACTCTTTGTTATAGGGTTTAATATATCTCATTAGAGGAATCCGTATTGAACAACGAGTATAGATGAAAATAGGAGGTTTATTTTTTCTCCGTGGCTCACCCTCCAAATTTCAAAATTTATCCAGCAACTTGTTCAACTTTTGTAAATTCATAGCTTACTCAGTTAATTTTGATGGTTACACACCCGAAATTTAACAATTATATACCAAAAAATTGCATTTTTTTGAAAAGAGATACATCACCTCTTTCAAACCTTATTTTTTGGGGTATCCATATCAAACCCTATGGATCCAAGTACCTCCTAAGAAGATACTTTGGGCCCTCCCAAATTGTACCCTAAGTGCTTTCCTAGCAGCGGATCCCTGGATCCATTGGGAAATATCCAGGGTGTTAAATCACCTGTTCTACAGGGGGTTTTCTGTATATCTTCCCTCCAGATGTCACCGACACCGACACCGACACCGACCTCAGGTCCCATGAACCGAAAGGTGATGAACTCCACGGCGTTGAACTACGACAAGGCGATGAACAACAAAAAGGACCTTCGCCCCTGACAATCGTTATAGGGTACCTTAAGGTCAAAATAGATGGCACAGATACCAAAAGGTAGCTTAGTAAAGGGTCCTTATAAACCAATATGCAGGGACTGTGCCATCTACTTTTCAATTACTGTAAATGGTACAGTTTATTTGGTCAGATACCCTTCATGAAGCTCACAACTCGCCCCTGAAAATCAATAGAATCAATGCTAGGTGGTGGCAACACATGGCATTTTTTATTTTCACCTGGATCCTTGGGGTTGCATGATCCAAGACGAGCATATTTTTCAAATGGGTTGGTTCAACCACTACCTAGTTATAGGGGACATTGGGGGCCCTATAGATGGCCGAAAATAGATAGGAAACTAGGCTTATTATAACCCTACCTATAGGATTGCTATCTTGGATTTCTGGCGAATTTGGGGTGATTGACTTCCTCGGCCACAACTTGGAAATTTCTCCTTTTGAATCTAAGAAAATTCCAACAGACCCCTATAGAAAGTATATGATTTTTTGATGTTGTTGATTGTTTTGTTGCTTGTTTGTTTGTTTGTATGTGTGTTTGCGAGCAAAGGGTCGACAAGGTGGGGTGGTTCGCAGCAAACTGACTCCGATGCCGGAAAACACCTTGGATGTTGTGGATGTTGGAGTTTGCAACGTGTAGAAGCTACATAGAACCTCCCCCAATAACATTGGAGGAATCCGTACAGACCTTGTCATGGGAAAGAGACTTTGCATGTGATTTTTGGGTGGTAAGGAAAATCGCAAAGGAACCGCCCTACTTGGAGAGCATGAGCAATCAGCTGCATGCAGTCAAAGTTACTTCACAGCGCTGATGGAAGGCCTTTTATTCTGTGGTGTTTGTGTGACACTGCCACAGCCTTTGCACCAGCAGGTACATAAACACCACCAATGTGCCACCTTGAGTTGTTTCATCAGGGCACCTTCCAAGTGAAACTTATCGAGAGTTTCTGGAGCACTGTCACTACAACAAGGGCAGCGCTGGTGACATGGCGCAAAGAAGGCGAGAGCCCACTTCAGTCATTTGAATCTTAAGCCTGCAACACTGCAACGCTACATGTTTCCAGGCTCATTTATGACCGAGTCTATCAATATAGGGGTTATACCTCCATTTATAACGATCGTAGGGGCCCACCTTGTAATTATATTTCAAATGTCATGATAAACTGTACATGAGAATCGTCCAAGTCATACCTTGTCAGGAGTTGTTTGGACCCCTGCTTACAAGGTACTGTTGATGGTCCAGAAATCCGGCGATCACCAGCTGAGATTGGTAGTTTATCAAATTATTCCCAGCGATTTATACATCCCAGGTGGTTAGCCGGATTCTGAACCGACGGTATGACTGGAAGACTAGTGTTTGATACAACCAAGATGATAAGAAGACTTAAGGTTAGTGGTCGTTTTTGGTTCCCGTAAAAGGAGGTTGGTGTCATATAATCTCCCTATTGGCTATATATACCACTTATGTACCACTTATATATTGCCTTCTTGGGGGTTATATGCTACCTACTTCCGTTTACGGGAACCAAAAACAACTATTGATAAAGTGGAAGGTTGATGGGAAATACCCTCTGAAATCCACTTTTTTTTACAGTTTGGGAATCCCATGGGTTTCCGCTATTTTTTTTTGAGCAAGGGTTTATCATCATCCAAAAAATATGTTGTATTTACTCCGTCTTGGGGAAATGATCAAATTTGACTGATATTTTGTGAAATGGGTCGAAACCACCAACTAGAAAAGAACCACCATTCTTTTAAATGGTGGCAAGGACTTCCAGGGGGATACATCAACTATATAGGTAAAACTTAGTGTTTTTGTTTGGTGACAAAACAAGTTGACAATTACAAGGTGGGCGAAACCTACCAGTTATAACCCCAGTTCTCCATTTTTTTTTGCCATTTAGAGGGAAGTTATGGGCCCCTACATCCATAACTTCTACTAAGGGCCCACCTTGTAGGTTCTTTTTGGAGACTAAAAAGTTGACAACTAGGATTGTTTCCCCAACCATTGAAGCTCGACCCCTTGAGCAATTGAAAAAAAGGGCCCCTGGTTGGTTAGATATTAATTTATAGGGGATGAAACAAGTACCCCAGTTATATTGGGGTTTCAATAAGCCATTATAAGCAGGATCCCGTCATTAAACAGCCAGGATTCAATGGAAAGTAGGAGGGATTTGTTTTTTCGTGGCTCACAAAAAGGTGGAGAACCGTCACACACGCGAACACTTTGGTCAACTACCGCACCTTGCCACGGGGATTGGAGGATGGAGAGGAATGGAGAGGATTTTCTGCACTATCCCATATCCGTCCATGTATAGTATATGATCCTGCTATTATTGTATAAGATCCGTTGTTGCGGGTGGTTTACCATACAAAATCAACCCTTTGCATAGGTAGGTATACCGGTATACCGTACAGACAGATCCTAATCTGGCACTGCCCAGATCTGGGATGCACATAAAACGGTTGGTACATCATAGGAACCAATAATAAGTACGGGATAAAGTATACCTAATCATTAGTTCCTAGCTTGTTTCAATGATTTTTGTATCCCTAAGGATTCTTAGGGATGTACCAATTTAAGACCAAATCACTGTTGAACAATTTGATGTCGAATTTTGACTTGCGCTGATATGTCGTCAAAATTTAGCATTTTTTTTCAGGTTGTAACTTAATGATACTTTGTGATTTCATGCATCTTGATGGTGTGTTTAGGAAGATTTGACGTTGGCAAGTGACTCGAAGTCTCTCTGGGTCGCGCCTTGGTACCGAGTTTTTTCTGCAACAACAACTGGGTTTTGTCCGAAGTTGGTGATGAGCTTCAAAACGATCAAATTTATTGAGGTTGGTAGACATTCTCCAAAACGATGACATCTTTTCCAATCTCTTGCTATTGCGCAGATAGATTTAAGGGTCGTGTTTTTTTTGTTCTGTTTTTGAAACAACAATTTCCAGCTAAATTTTCAGGGGAGGATGGCTTTGGGAGGTCTCCTTAGACTCCCATTCTTCCAGATGGTATGTTACTCAGGTAGAGGACGAAGAAACCGTCCAAACCAAATATTGGGTGTTCCTGTTTGCGCACCGCGGATTTCACGGGGTCGTGGAACCCGAAGCGCTTCATCCGCTATGGAATATTTGTAAGGGGACGTTGAAGGAGAGCGGTCCCCAAGACTGCGCATTGAAAGTCACAGTCTTGTGCAATTAAGGCCACGGTTCTTTCCTGTCGGGTGACAAAAAGCGCTCTAAGGCTGAATACTTAGAAGCATACCTGCCGAAACAGGACGAATCCTTTTGGTAGGAAATGGCAGAGGAGATCTCATGTGATAGGAATGAGGCTTATTCTGAGGAGGAAGCAAAGCAGACCTTGGAAGATTGAATGGGTTGCAGCAGCATAGGGAACCGCAGGCTCTTCGCAACATGGATGCAGGTTCTAACATGCCACCGGTTCCATGCCAATGGTGATCTTCATGGGAATTCGGAATTCCAGCCATGAAGGTTTGATATAAGGTCTTATTAAGGGAAAATTGTGGCTCTGATAACCTCTTGGTTCTTTTTGGGGTAGCTTTGGTGTCGATTCAAATTCGATTCAATTCCTTGATAAGCCGACCTTATAATACCTCGCACGTAAGAAATAAGGCCTCATGAAGGGATGTTCGCCCCACCAGGACGTGGCAGATTCAGTGCAATTCTTGAATTTAGTGGTAAACCGGAGACTAGGTGGTGGTTTTAAGTATTTTTCATTTTCACCCCTACCTGGGGAAATGATCCAATTTGACGAGCATATTTTTCAGATGCATTGAAACCACCAACTATAGTGCAAGTTTCTGGCATTGTTGTGATTCGCAACACAATAAAAAAGTAGTTCCTGGAAAACAAGGTGCTGTTAATTTCCATCAACTTTACTCCTAAAACCAGCCACAGTTGCCTAAAATTATGGTATGCTACGTTTTCCAGGTTGTTCCAATTACCAATTCCTGAAAAACCACTTGAACCACTTGATACTTTAGACTAAATTTTGACAAAACACATCTGCATGGCCACCCGGGAACCGTTGATTTTCACGTTCGCATCCACAAGGCCCAACGGTGAAGCATGGGAGAAGCAGGAAAACAAGGCGGGAAAACGGGGGGTTTGAATTCCGATGTTTTTTTTTCTCCCTTTAAAACATATCCCTTTAAGATGAAGCAAATGGCCTAGGAATTCTTTGTCACCTTTTTGGGATGGTTACACATCGATCATCATCCCAGTTAGTAAGTGGTCAATGGTTAGCAAGTCCCCCAAGTAGGGTTGTTTCCCTTCCACAGGCCGTAAATGACTTATAAATGGGGGTTACTAGCTACTTGGGATGATTCTCCAAGTACGCTCCCTAAAACTAACAGCTGCCCCCAGAAAAGAAGGGGTTGGAAGACGAATTAGTTTCCTTTTGGCTCTCGCTCCCAATAATGGGACCCCCTATTGGTAAGCTTCCCATACTATTCCCATATCTTAAGGGATTCTTATGAACTGTTAGTTTCAGCCAAGCATTAAATGACCCCTTCAAAGGCCGAGCGAACTCCAAGGTATAGGAGATCAAGAGGTCACGGTATTGAATCACCTCAAGTACTTTGATCATCCCACTTAGTAAGTAGTTAGGATCACCCCTATGTAGTAGCCATTTACATAAGCCATTTGGAAGGGGGACAACCGGATTCTTAGGGGAATTAGGTCATTAACCACTTGCTACAGTAACGGGGATGATCCTCCAAGTAGGCGTTTTGAAACTTGACAATTTTTTCCCCACACTTTTCCCCTGCCAAATCCCACGCAGGAAGAGAAGGCAGCTCGTTCCTTGGAAGATACATGGAGGCACACGTGTTTTTCTCAAACTTTCGGGGTGACGTTTTTTTGTTAGACCAAGTTAGAGGGGTTATAACCCTACTTATAACTGTAGTAGCAAGGGCCTACCTTGTAGACCTCCAGTGAAATAACCTCCTGAGTTTCGGTGTTTGGTCGGTATGTTTTGGCACATGTAAATCGCCAGGATGTATTTCAAGCTGGTGCCAACAGAAGGAAGCGATTGATGGTCATAGGGGGTTATAACCCCCCTATAAATATCCTATAAATGGCCTTATAACATGGGTTTAACGGGGGTTATTTCAAGCTACTTATAGGGGCCCCATAACAGCTATAACTCCCTGGTCTTGCAAAAAGCAGGGTGAAACTTGTTGACCCATGGTAATGTGAAAGTCTGGTTGCCCCACATGCAAACAGTCATCGAAAAACCAAAACGCCTTCAAAAATTCCCATGGGATCCATGGGAATGGTATATTATATTTAGAACCTACTATATAATTTGCCATCACCAATCAACCGTACCTGTAGGTAAGTGTGTCTTTTCCATGGATCATATAAGGGAATAGTTCTAAAGATTTCCTTGGATGTGTTGAAGGGAATTTTCTACTTTTTCACCATCAAACCACCATTTGACAGAATATGTTTAACTTTTTCCATCCGCATCTTAATATAAGCAAAAACACGTTTCTAACTGACAAGCTATAACCACAGCTACCCATGTATAACGCCATTTATAGGGGGAACTGGTAGGGGCCCAGCTTCTAAATGACAAAATGTTGTTCTCCAAACAAAATCCGCAGGGAGATTGAGCATGAGATGACCTTCGAACCCGATGTGGACGTGGATGGATCTCCTGCCGTTTCTCGGGGTTGCAAGGAGTGTGTTGTGGTAGAGCTGAAAGGGTGGGTAAATCCTCAACCCAGGCTTATTAAGACCTTATTAACCATTGGTATGCCTCAATAAGGCCTTACTAACCCTTATTTCTGGTGTTGGGAGGGGGAGGTACTTGAAGGATCACCCCAATTAGTCAAAACCTGTGGGATCCCTTCCAAATGGCCTTTTTATGGCTTATCAATTGGGGTGGTCCTAACCACTTTCAAGTCCTGGGATGATCCTTCAAGTATACGTACCCTCAAATCAGCCCAAGCAGGCCACCTTGACTAAACTCTTGGTGATTATATTGGCCAACCTTCAAACTTTTGGAGTGCTTATTTCCAGATTTACTAAGAAAATTATAGTTTAACAGACAACCTTTTCATTACATCCATCCAAAATAAGATGGTCAAGTTGTTTCAGACTTTTTTTGACAAAAACTCCAAGTTTTTTTGTGGAGGTTTGTTTAAATGAATCAAAAAAAACACTGCTGCAAGGTGGGGTTCCCCTGACCAGTTATATGGATGTTTCCGAAAATAAGGGGATATCCCCCCAAATCATCCATTTTAAGAGGGTTTTCCATGAAATAAACCATCCATTTTGGGGTACCCCTATTTTTGGAAACATCCATATATGTATTGGAGTTATGGGACCCCCAACTCCCCCATTTATGTTCGTACCCACCATTTACAGGGCTCAACTGCACGTTTTTACAACGATCGTATGGGCCCCAGCTTGTGGGTTTTGCTTGCAAATTCCCCATGTGAAGGTGACGGATTGGAGGTGATAATCATATTGTCATAGGTGCCCTTGTAGTTGTTGCTTACGGAAGGGAGCGTAAATCATGTGGAGCGATTGAGGTATCTAAAATCCCTTCATATTGGCGAGAAACGAAGCTTTTTCCGGGTTTCGATCAGCACATCCTACTTTGGAAAGCATCTTTTCTAAATTTTCGCCCATGATTTGGGGTTTCATCGCTTAATTTATGGGCAATTGCCAATGGTGCCGTAAGAGATTTGTGGCACGTAGCATGCGAATTTGAGGGCAAATACTCTCCTAAGGCCCTATTTCCGTGGGGTTTGAGGTGAAATTGATTGTATCTTCTTGATATCTTCTTGGACACCGGGTTTTTCCATGTTTGGGGTACAGACTTTGACGTTGATCAATTCGAAGTGATCAGATCAATGCTTGGTAAAAGCCTGGTGATTTCCTGTAATTATCTAATAAATATGTGATAAAGGGATGAACAATTACTCAGTTGTATGGTGATTATTTCGTAAGCGAAAAAAAAAAACGGATCCCGGAATTCACAGCAGCCAAACCAGATCAGAGCAGCTTGGAGAGAGTGCTCAGCGTCCTGATTGCTTTTGGCAACCCTCCTCGAGATCCCACCCCCACCCCATGCAATCCACCATTCGAACGGTCTCAAAGAAGACAACCGTCTCGAAAAAAAGCCGCGCTGGATTCCGACGACGGAGGCAGAGATCAAAGAGATTGCGGGTGAGGTTACCGAATTATGTTCGAATTCCAGCCTTGGGGTTCCAGCTTTCCCTGACTTCATTACCCAGGCCATGGTCCACAACCTCCACCAGCACCTCCGGCCCCCGCCACAGAAGCTTGATATGACGATAGCACCGGAGGAGTTGGATGCAAACTGCCGCATCGAGTGGCATAACGGCAAGAAGGAGGTGCACTTTGATGCGCGGTCCTTGGTATATGTGGATGGCAAATGGTTTCGCCAGCGAGACATCATGGCATACCGGGAGTCACTTGGCATCATCGTGAAGTACTGCATGCACTAGCATGACTAGCCAACACTCTCGACTCCAGCAGTCTCATGCGCCAGCACAAGCACGACCCGGGGAGTGAAGGTCCAGCATATATCGTGACAGACGATCAGAACAACTTCGCATTCTGTCACACGACAGACAAAGAATGGAAGGAACAGAAGTCGACAGCCCTGTGCTCTCATGCCACGATGGAGAATGGTACAAAGATAGCATTGAATTTCTAGGAGTGGAAAAAGCCCAAACTCCTCATTGTTTGGGTCAGTGTTGCGGGATTCACATGCCATACCTTCGGGTTAGAGGGATTATGAAGTTGCCGGTACTCCCATTTGTGGAACTTAGTGCGTTGTTGTGGAATCGGCGTATTAGGTGCAGGGCAAGATTTTTAGAAGTCAGTGCGAACTGCGTTTAGCTTGTGTCTAGGTCATAAGGTTTTCGGCACATTCCGTAATTACATGCAAGAGTCCTTAAGCGCAGGTTGGCAAACCTGCGTTATTACATTGTGATTTGAGGTAGGTCCGCATTGCTTTTACGTTGAACCACTCTCTTGCTCAAATGCAGTATTCGTAGTCGTGTAGTAGTTGTAGTACTTGTTGTAGTGGTGGTAGTAGTGGTGGTAGTAGTGGTGGTAGTAGTGGTGGTAGTAGTGGTGGTAGTAGTGGTGGTAGTAGCGGTAGCAGCGGTAGTAGTAGTAGTAGTAGTAGTAGTAGTAGTAGTAGTAGTAGTAGTAGTAGTAGTAGCGGTAGTAGTAGTAGTAGTAGTAGCGGTAGTAGTAGTCGTAGTAGTTGTAGTAGTCGTAGTAGTTGTAGTAGTAGCGGTAGTACTAGTAGTAGCGGTAGTAGTAGTCGTAGTAGTTGTAGTAGTTGTAGTAGCTTGTATGGGCATCTGCCTTTTTGCACGGCTGGATCTCGTTTGGATCTCGTTTCCATCTCGTTTGGATCTCGTTTTTATCTCCATAATTCACCAGTTGTCGCATATCCTTCAAAATTGAAGGCATGATTGTTGAACATAAGCGGTTTGTGAAGCCAACCTACCTCAAAAAGTGAAAAAGAAGTAGCTGACTTTGGGTCGGGTTCCTGAGTCCGCATAGGAACGATGATTTCCAAACATATACTCCGAGATGTCCACACAATTCAACCCTAACAAGCGTACCATGGTGAAGTTCAAATTTTTGATATCAAACAAAGTGTTTTTAGATAAATGTGGCGATGGCGTCCTCATGGTGATTCAATACTCCATGTCTTTGAACAATCATTTGGGGATATCATTCCTGACCACCGGCGTTCCATGGTGAAGTGCACTATTTTGCACTGACTTCTCTGACTTCCTGAATGCGCAGCGTCCCATTGGAAACTAGCATGCCCCGGGTGAATGCATTGACTTTCGCGATCGGGTGTAGGAAGCCCTATCAGTTCATCAATCAAACGTTGCACCAATGGAAGGGGATATCCGTTGTTTTTTTTGCGTGGCTAATTTGGTCAAATGACCCCTTGTTAAGGCATCATATCTTGGAGGGGTTCCTTTGATCACTCTGAGCAAATTGTACGAGCTCAATATGTGATTTGATTTTTCCAAAAGGAGCAACAACCTCTAAGTAGCTTTTAGGTATATGGAAATCCGGAGGATTGTCTCATCATCTCAAAAATTATGGTATTGAATTCAAGACAAAACGATCATGGTTACCGATATAGACATGCTAAAGCTTTGGTCATATGTAACATATCGTTTGTGCATATTTATTTAATTTTATTTAGATACACATACTCATATAGTTGTCAGTTGTAATATGATTTATATGTATATATTGATTTTTATCCCAAATACTCAATGTATGGTATGTTTATTATACATATCATACCAACATTTTACCCATAAAAGTTATCCAAATGTATGTAAATATATCATGTTTATTGAGCGTTTGGGTATGTAGATGCATGTTGTACGGTACAGTTTCAAGGTACCATCAATAGCTGTTTCTGGTTCCCTTAATAGGTGGGATCGGTGATATATAATCCCCCAATTGGCAGTATATACCACTTATGTACCACTTATATATTGTCTTCCGGAGTTGAGCAGTGTTCATTTCACCCTGGTTGTTTAGGTTATATAGGGGATGAAATACTACACGGTTACATGGGGGTTATTGCCTTATAGGGGGATTATTTAATCCCTACCACCTGTTAAGGGAACCAGGAAATGCCTGGAAGATACCAACAACTTTTCAACACCGAGGTGGTGGCCGAACAGGTCGCCCATGGTCGCACAGTGGTGGTGCGGGAGGTGCCCGGGTTTCAGTCCGCCCGGTTGAGTCAGAAAGTTTCACCTGGCAACATACCACCAGACCCTGGAAAACCATCTGTTTATCTTAGGTGATGGCAACCTGGGCGATGGTTTCAAATATTTTTTTTCACCCCTAATTACCTGGGGAAATGATCCAATTTTACTAATGTTTTTCAAAGGGGTTGAAACCACCAAGTAGATCTGTTTATCTTAGGTGATGGCAACTCAAAGATGTGAACGGAATTTTCATCCCGTTTTTGGGGGAAATGATTCCCAATTTGACGAGCATTTTTTTCAAAAGGGGTGGTTCAACCACCAGCTAGTTATGAAGGGAATCCCTTTCTCCATATTTAAGGTATCCTTATCATCCTTTTGGTATCCTCGTATAATTTTGGTCTGAGGGACATATTTATTTTTGATGTGAAAGTTGGACATTCCTTGGTAAAACTTTATATCTGTAGAGCGGTTATTTTGTTGACACCCCGGGGAGATGGTCGAATTTGACTTGCACATATGTTTTTTCAAATGGGAGGGAAAAAAAACCACCAAGTAGGGTTGTTTTCTGTAATCATGGGATGGGATCGATAATCTAGGTGGTGACAACTCACATATTTTTTATGTTCACCCCGAACCTTGGGGAAGATCCCCCATTTTGACGATCGCATATGTTTCAAGTGGGTGGTTGAAACCACCAACTAGTAATCCCATACCATCCATGAATGGTATATTTACCTACATTTACCATATTTTCCCATCAAAAACCAACCAAATGTAGGTAAATATACCATACATGGATGGTATGGGATTACTAGTTGGTGGCAAAAAACTCTTTTTCTCTGTGGCGAAATCACCAAGTTGTGGAATTTATCATGAGAATCTTAAGGGTCGACCAGACATGCCGACCGCATTACCGGCCCTGAGTTTGGGGTGTTTGGAAGGCTTGGTTTTTTTTTGGGTCCACATATCTCCTTCTGGGTACCCTACAAGAAATAAGACGACATAAGGCCGTATGAAGAACTGATGAAATCTCGCATGATTCCCTACTAATCCGCCAATAAAACGCTATGTTCTTGCAGGTTTAGGAGTTTAGAAGGCATTGTGGGGGATGGGCCCCTTAAATTCACATGTTTTTGTTTCAATGATTTTTTCTATGGTCTTCCCTTGAAAATGCTCCCTTCCAGTTGACTAGAGGCCAGAGGCAAGTTCAAGTAGAAATGCCTTGGAGAATGCAAAACCAGGGTATCTACAAGGTGGGCCCCTACTAGTTATAAATGGAGTTATAACCCTTATAAATGGCTTGATAAATGGGTAAGTGGGGTTATAACCCTACAAATAGGGGTTATAACCCACTTATAACTAGTAGAAGCCCATCTTGTTGGTGTTGCTTTCTTGTATTTGTTATTTTCTCCTTTGTAGATCCACTTTGACGAGCATATTTTTCAGATGGGTTGAAACTTGAAACCACCAACTAGTGTAAGTGTAAATTTCTAGGACGGTTGTGATGCGTAAGACGGTAAAAGTTGTCGTTCCAATTCCTGAAAAACCACTTGAACCACTTGGTACTTTAGACTGCAATCACACAAAATGGGCCCCTACTATAGTTATAAGAGGGGCCCCACCTTGTAGGGTGACATAACTTTATTAAATTTATAGGGCTTCCAACCCCGCTTACCCATTTGGTTTCGACCATTTCCAAGGGTTATTTCACCCCATTTATAAGATAACTATAACGCTCGGCTCGGGGCCCGCTTTGCATGAGCGATTATTTTCAGGACCACCATTTTTCAGGGGCTATGTTAGTTTTATGAAGTGTATGCAAAGTCTAACCTTACTATAAACCTGATGTCCCAGGAATGTTTGTAAATCCATTCTCTTACAACTCGCAACTGAGTCATCTCTCAGCGCTGGGGGGCAGCGCAACAAACAGAACAACCACAACAAGTGTGGCAAGCAGCTGCACAGCATGTGCACCGGCAACCAGCACAACAGGCACATCAACAAGGGCCCCTGCAACACACAGAGCAGGTGCCACAAGGGCATTCACAGCAAGCCGTGCAAGCACTGCAGAAGCAGCCAGGTGCAAAGCTTGCAATGCTTAAACTCACCACCAGAGGTCACTTAAGTCCTGGAAAAAAGTCACTTATGGCTCCAAACGAGGTCACTTTTAAAGAACCTGGTAGATGGATCTCTTGGAATTACAACTTATAACTTTAATTTTCTCATGCTTCAAACATAAGTCATGCGACATCGGCTACCATTTTTGTGTTAAAAGATCAACCTCTCCCCCGACAACACCTCACTGGTTGTCCCCCAGATCGGCGCTCCGGACGACGATGATGATGAAGAAGGAAACCTGGGGCGTTTTATTTTTGGCTGTGAAAAAACGAAGGAAGGAAGTCACGTGTCGAAATTTACCTGACAAGTTTATAAGTTGAGGATGGTTATTTGGTTTACAAGTACGTATTGGGCATGACAAACTATCCAGTATTTGGATGTTTGCTCAGGGTTCATGCTACAGTAATTTGATTTTGTTTGCAAGGGTCATGTTCTAGATTCTAGATCTTCCAGATGATATTTTTCAGATTCCACCACCAACAAAACTTGATTTTTAGTGCTTGTTTCCAGGCATCACTTGTCAGATTGGAAATTGAAGTTTGAACTTCAATGGTTAGCTCTCAGCAATCAACATATGTCATATAGCAGGTATTTTTGACTCCAATAAGTTTATCAATTTTGTTCCTAAAGTATTTGAAGGTTTGCCATGAATGAATGTCCTTTTTTTTGGGGGGGGGAGGGGGAATTTACTCCCCGGAAGACTAACGTGTCCCTTGAAAATGAATGCTTGGAGAATGTATGTCCTATTGAAATAGTCCCTTTTATGGGACATTCGTCTGTTTTCGAGGATTGAAACATCACAAAAAATACAAAAAATACTAGAAATACTAGAAACAATATGTCAACGTTGGGTTGTCCCCTTGCAATAGTCACCACCGAAGGGGGACAACCCAATGTCACCAGCAGAATCTAGTCACTTCTTTTGTTATGTGGACCCTTTTTTAGGAACAAACATATGCACCATAATTTTTCTCCAATTTTTTGTGCAACCACTTCTCAAGTTGTTCAACGCCGGTATGTCCTTTCCACGATGCTTAACGGAGACCTTACAGACGAGCAGTATGTATATCACTTTTGCCCTTACGGCTGCTGTGCAGACGAAACTGAAACCCGCTTCAAATTGTCCATGTTTGTGTGCTGGGCGCTCATACCAAGCAAGACACCCAAGTTCGCACGAAACAGATGGGTGAACCAAGAGCCAGCTGTAGACTGGGCTGGATTACTTTCTCGTCATCACAACCTTCTATCCAAGCTGATGATCAAATGGATTGGGCCACCAGTATCACATGTCGTCGTGCCCACCTTCGAACCTCTTCAAGATGACATTTTCGGTGGGTACTTGGCGCTTCCAAGTTGTGAGTCAATGCCATCTGCCGGAGCAGTGCCAATACAGTTAGAGGAGGATCCTGGGGAGCTAAATGATTTTACAGAAGCCCCGGCAGAGGAGCATGGAGCAGATCAAACAGTCACTCGCAACAACCAACCAGAACATGCAGTATCCTTTTCATAGGACAAAAGGCACCTGAATCTAATCACTAATCAATCATTATTGGGTAGCACACTTGTGTGCGTAGTGAGTCTAAGTAGCAACAATGAAACGAAGAAAGAACATTCTGTGATCTTTGTTCAATTTTCATTATATATTATATATATTCACTTGTTTGAGTTGCACGTTTCATTGGTCACTTGATCACGTGTACAGTGTAGCTCGACTTCACACAAAATTATATGAGTTGCCATTTTGTTAGCACATCGGTCATTGGCCCAAAAGAAAGAGTTTTCAATCAGGTCCCTTGTTACATTGTTATATGTGTATTCCCCGGTCCAGTGAACAAACGTGTTTGATATATATATATATTATATATATATATGTATATATATATATATTTACTTTACTAGACTAGACTTTGACTATATTTGATAGTTTTATTAATTTCTGCGGGTGTGACCTTTTTGGGGGTGGTGAAGTGGCCCGAAATCAAAGGCTGTAAAGGTGACCCCCAAATAGGGGATCAAAAGGTCACATATTTTTTATCACCTGGACTACATGTCTTCCCAGAGAAACAAGGCCTCAAGGGACCATTAAGCTTTATTAGGGCCTTATTTCTTGGGTGTGGTGACATTGAGGGGGTGGACCCAGGGGGCCCGGGCCCAGTTTTGTTTTGCAGGAGCTGAGACTTCTTATCAGATCGTTGGTATGGGTTCCCCAGTTTTCCGAAAGCGGCGATTCTTTTGAGGCACCGGCCGTCACGAGGCACCCTCGGTGGCTTAAGACTGATCCAACAAAAAACAAATTCTGGTCCCCCCCCCTTTGTTGAACCCGAAAACAGGAAAGAACAGGGGAACTTTAGGTGGAGGGGGATGGTTGTTTGATGGGGATCGGACAAGGCTCTGGACACATTGTGGAGATATGTTTTTTTTTTCCAACAAGACGTTTGGCAATGTTGGAAGGAACTTGTGCCAATGCTAGAATGCAGCTGTTTCTGACGTGGTGAGACATGAGAAGTGTTTAACGACTGTTTCCTCTCATCCTGTCAGATGCCTGGTGCTTAGGGAATGATTGGTACAAGTTGGGCCCCTACTAGTCATAAGTTATAGAGTAACTCCTATAAGTAGGGTCTTAACCCCAACTACCCATTTTTGAAGCCATGTATAGGAGCCTATTTCAATCCAGTTATAGTGATTGTAGGGTAGCCCACCTTGTAGATTAGGGAAAGAAACCCCAAAGCCATTTCATTTTGTCGATTCAGACTGGATGAAAAACCACCCGACAGTCGCTGCGTGGTGTCCAAATGGTTTTATAATGGGATCACCGGTGAATGGGGCATAACTGCGCGTGGATGGTCCGCAAGTTCGCTTATTCTAAGATATTCATTGATGTCACCTTTTTTGGGGCTCTTTTCTTGAACAAGATACACCCCTGAAAACTAACATGTCCCCTAAAAAGGGACAATTTCAACAGGAAATACATCTTCCAACCATTGTTTTTCAGGGGATATGCTAGTTTTCAATTCAAGTACTTGTAATGATAATGGTTTATGAGACGTTTATTGTAATCCCCATATATCTGGGTAGGACTTGATCCCTGATAGCCCTGAACTTCAGGCGTTTTATCATTGTTCATCTCCGGAGGGACAACTGGGTTGTACCCCTGACAGTGTATCCATGGTATGTATTGTCTTCTCTAGGGATTCCTGGGGATTAACATCCATAAATACCCACTACATAGGGCTGATATAGGGATTTCCCATCGGGGTACGGCCTGGTAGGGGGTGCATCTAACTATCCCTTGAATCTCATGGCTGAGGCAAAAATCGATGAAAAATTGCTTCAGATGTAGAAAAACCCGTGTATGTACCCTCCCTGAAACTAACATAGCCCCTGAAAATAGACCCCTGGAAAAGGAGATTCCTATTGGAAACTACAATTCTTAGGTGCTATGTTAGTTTTAGGGAGTGTAATGTAATGATGGATTCTCCATATCAACAGGTTTTTCCCGGATTTCTTCCATCAGTATAGTATATCATGGGTCAACCAAAACTCCCAGGAAAATCCCAATCGACAGCCCACCAACTTGTTCGAGGTACCTGGATAGCCTTGCGTGAAGCACAGGAAATGTCCAAGTCTTCCAGTGGTTCGTGACCTGGCTCAAAATCCACAGTTTTACCCTCCCTGAAACTAACATGAGCAATGAAAAAAGGGCCCTTGGCTGTTTAGGGATGTTTAGGGTATATAGATGTATATAGGGGGTTGTACTGCCCAGTTACATAAGGGATTATAATAAACCATGATAAGGATCCGTATTAACCAACCAGTATAATTGAGACGCAGGAGGGACTTTTTCGCGGCTCACATGGCACCTAAAAATGGATGGTTGGAATATAATCGTTTCCTTTTGGGGCCTGACCTATCTTCAGGGGATTTTTGCTGTTAGTTTTGGGGAGGGTATATAGTTTTTCTTAAAAATAGATGAACAATGCACATACCCTAGAAGCCCAAGACCAAACAAAGAACGGCCTTTAGGATGATCCATGTAAAGGATTCCTTACTAAGGGGCAAAGTTTGGACTCTGGACTTTCTGGGAATACATTTTCGGTTGGTTCAGATGGAGGTTTCCTAAAATAGTGGGAAAACCCCCAAAATGGATGGTTTATAATGGAAACCCCTATGAACAAATGGATGATTTGGGGGGAAAACCCACCATTTAAGGAAACCCTCAGATAAGTTTCCTTTTTAAAGGCCTGCCTTTGGGGTGAACAAATTTCCAGCTATCCAGCCATTGAGCTTGTTATTGCCGTCGCGGACAACAACTTTCCACACGCCCCAAGACTCTAAGCACACACACCGTGTCTCAACAAAAAACAAAACCGAAAACCATAGCATTACCTTAAGCACATCAACGTAGGGTAAATGGTAGTTTATTTGGTCAGATACCTTTCATGAAGCTCACAGCTCACCCCCTGAAAATCAATAGAATCAATGATAGGTGGTGGCAACTCAAATACAAATATTTTTTAATGTTCATCCCTATTTGGGGAAGATTCCCAAGTTGACCATTATTTTTCAAAGGGGTTGGTTCAACCACCAATTAGCATTACCTTTTATAGGCTCGGGGCCCACCTAAGAATCCCACCTTGTCGAAGGGTAGATGAGTTTGTCCCACCCTTTCGGAACGACATATTGTTGATGGTTCAAAAATCCGGCCAACTCACCCTTCTTAAACTACAAACCTCAACTATATAATAGATGTAAAGAAACTACCAACCTCAACTAATATATGTAAATAAACTACCAACCTCAACTGGTGATTCATATTTTCTAGGTTTTTTTTTAAACAGGAATTCACCCCTACAATAGTATCAACGGGTCCCGTCGCCTGATTGCAGCAACTGAGGTTCACCTATGAGGTACGTTGGAAACGAGAAAATGTCATGGGAATCTAAAGAGGCCCCAGTATTACTTGGAGGATCGTGCCAGCAAGTTGTTCATAACCATGCATTTCTATGTCTGAAATAAATGGCGGTGATCCTAACTACTTACTAAGTGGGATGATCCTCCAAGTACCATCTAAGAAGACCTTTTAAGGGATTATTGACCACAATTATCTCTTAAATAGGCCTTCCTAGGGCCATGTTTCTTGGGTGAGGTGGCATTGGGGTCCCCGGTCCCCCTAGATTGCCATGAGCATGGTGTTGGTTGTGGATTTGTGCTCCTGTTATTGGTTGACATGACTTGTCATGTCCCATACCATCCATGTATGGTATATTTACCTACAGTTGGTTGATTTTTATGGTAAATGTAGGTAAATATACCATACATGGATCCTATGGGTATTGGTAGTTTCAAAAATAGTGATAAAGTTGAATCAGAAGGTGTCCCCCCCGGCGATGTTTTTGTTGTTTCCGGAAGAGAGGTGGAATAGGGCTGGGAGAAGGTGGTGTTTTTAAGGATTGTTTTTTTTCATCCCTGCAAACGGGCAATGATCCAAATTGACAAGCATATTTTCTTAATGGATGGTTCAACCGTTAACTAGACAACAATGGATTTGCTGTCTTACCCTCCCTGAAACAAATATAGCACCTGAAACGCTGGGGTTGGAGGATTAGTTTCTCTTTGGGAAAGCCATCTGGCAGGTGCTACGTTAGTTTTGGGGAGAGTACATTGGCTAAACATTACCTGGGGTCTGTTTTTTGCTGAGTGAGTTCAGTTGTTTTACTATACCCCACCTGGGGAAAAGGAGAATCATTTTTAAAATGCCTTTAAAGGGGGATACGTTAGTTCCCGGGAGGGTATTTTATGTTATTCAAAGTTGCTCCAATCATCAAACATTCACAAATCTATGCAAATTTCCTCCATGAACGAGATGATTCGATGATCATAGCTCATCATGATGATACCAAACATCCCTCACTGGCCCTTTTTGGCAGAAGGTTTGGAGTAGTTGTAACATGTACAACTAGGTGCATAGGTCCATTTTGGTACATAGGTTTGGGTTTGTTAAAGCTTATTTTTTATTTTTTGTCATGGTAAACCACTATTAAGACACCATTTGGGAGAATATGTTTGCTTTTTCCAAGCATCAAACAATCCGAGTAGGGAAAGGAGCCATAAGGACCTAAAGTATCTAAATCTTAAGTGGCCTGTGCTTAGTGATGAGCAAGTCAGCAACGGATGATCATTTTCGCTACTAAATGATGAGTAGCCTGTCGCAAGAAGGTGAGGGTTCTTTTGCAGCGGTTACAATAGCCATGATATTGACCTCGAGGTAAAAAGATCAGCTGATTGACTATAGGATTTTTGGATGAAATTTGATGTAAAGTGTGACATACCTCACCTTGTACTGAACCCTTTTCTCAAGAACTGGGTTGTATTATCTCGTGCATACAGCAAATAACCCTGGTTTTGGTCACCGCTCGTTTGAATACTTCCAAAAAAACAAAGGAAACAATCTTGTTGAACATTGCTCGCTTGCTCACTGTCAATCCAAAAAATGATAGGCCCAGTGGTAGTACAGTCCCTTATGTTTTAGGGTTGCCAAAACCCTGTAATCCTAGGATTCCCTTCACTATCCACCATGCTTTCCCAGTGTTTTCGCAGGGCCCAGCAAGATGGGCCCTTGGTAGCTAATTAATCGAGTTACAGCTACGGGCCTTACAAATGGGGAACTGGGATGTTTAACCCCCTGAAAAACTAACATGTCCCCTGAAGATTAACGTTTGGAAGATGTATTTCTTATTAAGATAGTGCCTTTTTAGGATCTTTTTAGGGGACATGCATTCGTTTTCCGGGGTGTAACCCCTATAAGATATATTACTAAAGTTATTTCACCCTACTTATAACTGGTGTTTGGGCCCACTGTGAAGCTATATAATAACCCAGTGAGACCACAAAGATATGTTGCCCTTGCTAATTCATGAAGTTCCCTCCGCATCGACCGAATGTTGGTTTTTGTAGGTCAACCTGGGCCCAAATGGTTGGGAGCAGCAAGGAGTACTCAGAGCACTGCGGGGGTGGGAAAGGTTGGCTTCATTCTGATCATTCCTATTCCCCCAAAAATTAACATAGATACTGAAAACATCCATATTTGAAAGGAAATACATTTTCACAAGGCTCATCATTTCGGGTATCTATGTTAGTTTTCGGGAGTGTAGTTGAGGAAGTGTTGGTAATGTTAGGTGATTTGCTTGTGGACTTAACATAGATTACCCAAAATAGCCATGCTTGAAAGGAGATATGTACATTTCAAAAACAACACATCAATTTTGGTAGCTATCTTAAATTTCAGGGGGGTACTGTAAGTGTAATGTTTCGATCCAGGCAGGAAGAGTTTTTCTCATGTGCCCTCCATCGCTACTTGAAGGAAAATGGAGGTCATTTGAACCAACTTCTCCAAGAAATTGCAGTTGCGAACGCCATTCCGAGTGATCTCACTGTTTGAGAGAAGCGCAATGCAGCGAGTGTGCAAGCTGGTGGAAGCAGTTGGTGACATGGTCAAACTCATCAACCAAAGGCCTACATCACAAATCACGGCTTCTTGGAGACCATTTCCCTCCTGCAGGATTGGGATGAATGTTTCACCCTACAAGGGCAAGACTCCGGACTCTTGAACATTCTTGAACAAGACAATGCAAACCTCCGGGCATCACAGATGAACACTCGTAAGAGAAAGACAAGAAGCACCTGAAGAACCACCTGAAGAACCCACTGAAGAACCTGCACCAGCTGAAGAATCAGGCACCATGACACCACGCCGCATTCCACCCAGCATGCCACCTTTGCATTCACCATTGAGCGATCGGGTTTTTGTTGGGTCAGGTATTGAGTCACCCTGGTAGATGGAAAAATGGATGATGTAGAAAAATATCAGGGGCTGTGCTAGTGATGAGGTTAAATGAGCAGCCTGGATGACCATTATTCACTACTAAACGACGAGCACAGGGTTGCAACAAGATGAGGATGGTTCGCTAGCTTGAGGGTATCCAAACAAATAGGTTGTCCATCCGGCCCTTTAGATGAGATTTTGAATTTTCTTTTGGCCAAATGCTGGGAATCGTGATTGGCATTCATGAGATTTCATGGGTATTTGGGATGTAATTAAATTGATTAATCTGGTTAACCACCTGGTATGTATGATTAGTGGGATGAATTACTTCCCCCTATAAACATGTCCCCTGAAAAATAGTGAGTGGTTGGAATACCACTTTCCTGCTGACATGGCTCCTTTTTAGGGGACAAGAGTTTTCGGGAGGGTGCATATCAACTGGCAAAAGGAAATGGTGGAGCAAAGGGTTGCAAGCAGATAGGGGTTGAGCACGATCGCTAGCCAGTGATGCTTTGAAGATCCAGGAGGAATGAGCAAGAGTGATGAGCAAATCAGAATATGACTTTCACACCTGAAATTTAAAGGATGGATACCAACAACAAATTCTATTGAAAGGAATTACTTTGTCTAAAGCATCCTTTATATATATGAATGTTCAATTCCTGGGGCGTAAGCTGCAATGTGTGTTTGCTTGCTAGATATTGCGGTGGTATTGAAGTACCATAGGCCTCCCAAAATTCCCAAAATTCCAAGGGGGGGCGACATGATGGCGACATGATCCCGAAGCAAATCTAAACAATCAGCAAACGACTTTGGTTCCAAAACACTCAATGTATGGTATACTCTCCCTGAAACTAACATGGGAGTTTCCTAAAATGGTGGGTTTCCCCAACAAACCCATGGATTTTCCTACTAAACATGATCATTTTGGGGTGTTTTGGGGGTACCACCATTTAAGGAAACACCCACATAGCACGTGAAAATGGATGAAGACTAGTTTCAATGTTAGTTTTAGGGAGTGTATTTACCACAAACATCAACCAAATGCAGGAGAAATATACCATACATTGAGCGTGCGGGTTTGTGTGGTTTTGCAGAATACAACGAGCATATTTTTCCCTCCAACAAGCCGTTTCTTCAATTGTTTTCATGAGGAGTCAGGATTGCTTTCATCCTTGCTGGTGTGATTGACGACGCAGCAAACAAACACACTGTTTATGGAAGAAAGCCTGAACCACCTGGGATATATAAACCTTAAAAACTACCCTGTGATGGGGCTACTTAGTTGTCGCCAAAAAATGATGGTCCATTTTCCGATCCTAAATGAGTAGCCATTTGGAACTGAATATCACAGAGGTAGTAGCTCCTTTCATGACCAAGTCATGTGCCGCCACAAAAAGAAACTCCCCGTTTTTTGTCGCCATCAAAAAAGGGTTTGTTTTCAAACGGTGCCAAAGGGTTGGACTAAGGTTCTTCTTGCTCCGGAACAATAGTTGGTCAAAGAAGATCTATCCCGCCATGCACAAGTCATGGAAGGCACGGGGGACTCCGATCTATCGATCCGATACAGCGAGAGTAGTGTTTGGATGGTTGGGAAGTTGGATTTTCGAGTCGATTTTGAAAGGATGGTTTCTGAAAAACCAGGGATCATTAAAACGGGACCATTTCAAAAAAAATGGGATCAAGCTTGATGCTAAAATGTATGTGTTTTTTTATTTGCTTAAAGGATTTCCCCTTTACACTCCGGTAAACTAACATAGCAATGGGAAATCCACCATTTGAAGATGTATCTCCTATTAAGAATGGTGGTTTTCCATTGCTATGTTAGTTTACCAGAGGGTATAGTGCATTGTTTGAAGTTTGGATTGGTAATAGAATGACCATTGTAAACTTGGATACGTTTTTGTTGGTGTGTGTTTTTACGGATTTTACCATGCCAAAACACCATGAAAAAACCACCGTTTGAGAGAATATGGATGTGGAACTTGTCCAAGCAACTTAAGTAAATGCAAGTAAAGTGAAATTGGATTTTTATTTATTTGATGACTTTTGTCATGACTGATGCATACATTTTTTCAAGTGTTATATTTTGGTGGGAAATCAGCTAACGGTTAATTGGTGGCTTGGGTTAGTGTTGGGTGGGTGGTTTGGATTCCTGGGACCCCCTTATGAAAGGATGAAAGGGGTTGTTATACTTAGGGGTATCCATCCCTAGAATTCCAAACCACCAACACAAACCACCCATTGACCATTAGTTGAGGAAAACATACTTTTGGAATCTACATTTGTCTCAACCATCTTCTTGAGCTAAACCTTAAACCACTCTAGGACCTGGGTCATTGCTAACTTTTTGGAAAGCGCGGAAGAAAAACACAATTACCGCCCTTTTCAAGTAGATGGGTTGACCCCATACCCCAAGCAACACAAGATATGTGAGCAATGAAGAAAAACTGGTTGTTTAGGGTATAGGGGTTGAAATACCCAGTTATGTGGGGCTTCTAATGAACCATTATAAGCGTCCCAGTTTTATAATGAACCTTGTAATGAAACTCCCTATTAAACAACCAGTATACTGGAAAGTAGGAGTTTTTTTTCGTGGCTGTGTTTTGCTGCCATTTGGAACCGCCGCCTCTACACAGGACATGCCCTGTGTAGGGCCGCACAAGGGCCGAGAACGACAGATGTTTTTTGGTGGCACAAAAGTTTTGGCGGTTCAAATTATGGCTGGTCAACCTACCCCGCCCCTAACGTAACCCCCCAAAAAATGTGGCCTTATTAAGGGCTTATTAACCATTGGTTTCCCTTTCTGAGGCCTTGTTAACCCCTTATTCTTGGGGGGGTAGGTTAGGGGGGGTAAGTTGACTAGCCATGATCAAAGGAGGTGGTGTTTGTTTTTCACGGGGTTCAATGGTTGGAGCTTGGAGTGGCCTAAACAGATCTGAAATGTCATGCCCTAAAGGAATCCCGGCTCACCTGAACGTCAGAGGATGATGAAGGGGTGTGTGCGATCACCTCGAAAAGGGAGTTTATTTAGGTTCCATGAAAATATGAAACCATTCTCAGAAGGTGAGCCAGGATTTGTTGGGTTCCATTATACTGGTTGGTTAATAAGTTGATAGGGATCTTTAGTATAATCCCTTTAGAACTGGGTACATATATTATAACCGCCTATATATCGATTTTCAGGGACACGGTGGGACTTCTTGGGCCCCCGACTATTCCCATAGCACTCCCATGTTCGAATCCCAATATGGGAAGTTTAACATAAGGGGATCCCATGTCCTTGGGAGTCCCTGGAACCACCTTTGAATATACAGCAACTATAACTAAAGCATATTTTTTGTAGGTATCAAAAGTTCAAAGTTGAATCTTTGTTCAAATGGATTCGTGATGAGCCGCTTCACTGAGCAGCAGCCTGGAGTTGTATCATTTTTCTCCGATGCAAAAAAACGGTCGAATTTCGGAAAGGGATATGAACATGAAGGTTGCGAAGGTATCAGGTATCTTTCTGGAGTGTATCAAGTGTGTGTGTGTGTGTGTTGGGTACCCTCCATCCGGATAGATACTATCAATCCATAGCAACACTCAGAGAAACATATGGTACAAATCCCTTTCAAGTGTGTTTCGTTTGGCCAAAATGAATTTAGAAAGTCTGTTCATTTTGTAGGAATCCATGTACGGTATTTTTCTGCCTACATTTACCAATCATTTACCATAAAAAATTCAACCAAATATGTAGGTAAATATATCATACATGGATCCTATGATGGGATTGGTTAAAGAATCCGGAAGATTTTCACTATCAGTGATTCCTGTGGTGCAAAGACTTTAGATTGTGTTGATGGAAAACTGAGAATTGATCAAAGACATGCCACCAGTGATCATCTCGCATATGCTCCATGTATGGATATTTACCTGCATTTACCATAGATTCAAGCCAAATGTAGGCAAACCATGGTAAACATTCCACCAAGCATAGGGTCCTGTTCAGTTGACTTTGCATCATTTGGAATTATTTACCCTGCCAAAGACATGCTACCACCCTAGCATGAATCAACACATCAGACCAACTCGCTTGCAAATTCGTTTGTTGTCAATCTACCTGAACTGTGACCAAAAGCTTGGTTAATCACTTGGATTTGTTTAAGGTGATTTTTACTGATTCTACCATGGTAAATCACCATCAAACCACCATTGGAGGAGACTATTTTGTACTTCTTCCTATCATCTTAAGCAAATCTGGCCAAGTTTATTGTAAATAGCATCTAAATAGCCGTGATTGTTTCAGCCAAACATCAGGATCCCAGAAGCTTTAAGTATAACTCTATTGGGGTCGGATTTTTGGGGGCTGATCCATCCCCCTGAGGTGCTGGCAGGTGAGTGGTCGACCAGGTTACGATTTCCCAGGAGAAGATGAAGCTCCAGTGGGCAGCAGGTTGGGGGGTGGAAGGAAAATCGTTTTCTACAAGGATGGGCCAAGGTTAGCAGGTTACGATAGTAGGGGCCATTGAAAAAAAAACAGTTATAGAGGTTTGAAAAAAAACACCATTCAATTTAAGGACATGAAATTGTTTCTCATTATTTCATTCCATCTGAAAGCTCTGAATTTTTGGATTTGTGACTTAACATGATACTCAACTACCAGCCATAGGTATTCATTTTCCCAGAACATCTTACAGAATTTCGTTGAACTTTATGATTTACAGGGCCTTCAGGACTCAGTGTTGTTAGTTGTCTCATCCGTTTGTTGTCTAAACTAGTATTCCAATCATCCATTTTCAGGTGCGAGCTGTTAGTTTCAGGGAGGTTAATTCACCTTGTCTACCCTGTGATTTTGAGGATTCTGGGTTTCCAAATCGATATTTAGTTGTAGGATTTGTGTTTGTCTCTTCCAAAAATAGAGGCCATTTCTTAGTATCGATTTGTTCAATCCTCAGCTCCCTGCAGGGATGCGAACAAAACGACATGTGAAAAACGGCGATGTAGGCATTCCTGGATGTTAGAGCCCAACTCAGATTCCAAGGTTGTAACTGTTGCTTACAGGATGTTAGGTTTCCCTAACTGATGTAAGTGCAATCTAGGTCGTGGTTTCAAACGTTTTTTATTTTCACCCCCATTTGGGGAAGATTCCCATTTTGACTAACATGTTTCAAACCAACTAGCAATTATTTCTGGGCAAATACCCTATCAGAAGTGGTTTACTGGGGGGTCTATCCTCATTTATTTTTCAATCATCCAGAACTAGGTGGTGGTTTCAAGTATTTGTTCAGGTTCCATGCTACTTTTCGGGGTGCGACTGACCCGGATTTCATGTCAGTTGTAGAAGCGAAGTTGTTATCCAATTTATGAATCACCCTACTTTGGGAAAAATGATCCAAATTAGACAAGCATATCAGCATATGTTTCAAATGGGTGGAGAAAAAAAAACATACAACAGAGTTTGCCTTTCTTTCCTGCAGATTTGGCAGGTTTTGCATCACATTCACTCCTGGCAAGGCGGCGGTTTTTCATCGGGCAAGGTCAGTGTAGAGATTCGTCGTAAATAGTACGGTAGAGTTGTAGTTGAACATAGGCAGGAGGGCAAATTATAGCGACTTCAGCCGAGGTCACCCCAAATTGATGGTTTAGTAAGGGACCCCAAAAAAATCACCTTAATTCAAGTTTAGGAATTTTAACAATTTACCAAGACAGATAATATATTTTGATACCTCCAATAGATGACGCTTAAACATTTTTGTAGGACACATGCCGCAATGGTAAGTTGTATTGACAGTTTTGAATAGTGTATAAAAGTATCAAATTGGTACCCAAAGATAGCATGTTTTGTTTTGCAAGGATTTGAATGAAACAGAAATGTGCGGTAGATCATTGTAGATCAATGAGCGTTGGTAATACCAATGGTCGCAGCATGTGTGATTAAAAGACAACTGACAGTTGAGACTATGAAAGGAATTCGATACTATTGAAAAAAAACATGTCACATCATCAAGGATCTTAACAACCTTGGTGGTTTACGTGGGGCTCCCTTCAATCATTTTCTGGATGCTCGGAAAAGGAATGCCTTCTTCTGTGTTTGGTCGTGTTGGCAGTAAGCGAAGCCGTCAGACACCCCCCAACCGGACACCCATGTGGTCTATCTTCAGCGAAGGAAGGGGGCTTGGCTTTCACGGGGTTGTTTGGCAGTAATATGATTCGCTGGAATCCATGCAGAGACTTGGGCGTGCCAGGCGTTTGCTTTTGCAAGACATGTTCTGAGAGTCGAGAACAACGGCACCCCTGGTTCTTAATCGAGATTATCAATGACGCCGTTTGCAACAGCGGGGTAATTTATTTGCATCGAGGAATACGTTTTACGGAACTGTTCGCAATTCAGTTCGTCCGGGAGACCGTTCTCGTAGCGTATCCCGATCTCCTGGTTTTCCCTTACATCAGACCGTCCGCCTTGTCAATTTGCACAGGACTTGAGGCTACGGACGGTGTGCTGCATGCACTCGGCCAAAGCGGTGCCGCGCTTGTTGCTGCTTAGGCGACGTCATGCCTCTGCTGCGTAGGTACAAGGTAGACGACTTGTATTCTCCTACGCAGCAGCATACCTCAAAGACCCAGGTGTCACCTGTCATGGCGTAGTCTGGCTGTGCTCTCTGAGACAGCTTTGAGAGTCAAAGCTGCGGGGTTGAGCCCAGGTCCGCCAAGTTAACGTGCTGTCTCACACCTTTCCGGAAGGTGGTACAGCGTGGTCAGGTCTCCAACCACTCGCTAGTTCTTGGAGGCGAATGTTGGCATCAATATCGATAGATGTAGTATACTTCTGTGTTATTATGTCCGAAAGCATTTATATAATTTATACATTGTATACTTATCTCCACCTCTATCTTCCAGACAAAACACCCCATGAATGCCACATGCCTTTCAGCAAGGGGTACCCCGCGTTGTAAGTATATTAAGCCCACTAGATAAACCCACTATACTAGCCCCACCGTTCTGTAGTTTTCCTGCAGCCTCGTTAAACCTTAGATAGAAGCGGAACTGCTAGGGGGATGGTTGGAACATGAGTTGTTTTTTGGTGAAAACGCCATCGGGTGAAAAAAACACTTGCCGATTTATGTTCGGTCATTTATGGGATTTATGTATATCTCAAATTTGCAGGGGTTATGCCCCCAGTTACTCATACGGATAATTTCACTGCTGTTATACTGATCGGCTTGGGGCCCAAAGGGAACATGGAACCTGCAAATGAACTCTCCTGGGCTGTGAAACTTCAGGGGTGTAATGCATGCTCACATTTGAGCAATGAAAAAAACTGGTTGTTTACGGTATATAGATGTATATGGCGGATTTACTACCTAAATACCGTTAAGTTATATTGGTGATCATAATGAACCATTTTAAAGATCCCTATTAAACAACCCAGTATTTCAATGGAAAGTATCCGAGTTGTTTTTTCTTTTGTGGCTCATTTATATAATGTCAACGAACTCCTTTAAAAAATACCCCAGATAATCCCCGACTCCCAGCACCAGCCGCAGGTGAAACGACTGACCTGGGAGAAATTGGAAGAAGAACCTGTGAAGGTGACTGACGACGCCACGTGCGCCAACCAACGTCTGTTGGGGGGTTGGGGGTTGGGGGTGAAAAAAGAAGGCAAGAGTTTATGCGACAAGTGATCTTGATGACCCTATAAGGCCTCTCAACCTGTGTTGGAACCACTCAATCTGAGGCCTCTTTAACTGCAGACTTGCAGATGTTGACAGACGCAATTTTTGGTTCACTGTCCTGGCAGCCATTTGTGACATTCTCGTATTTCACTGTCCTGTCACCGCCTGTTCAATCATGAAGAAGGCGATGGCTCTCAGTGGGAAACCCAGAAAGTTGCTGTCGCTTCACCATCTGCGCATGCAGATCCTGGCCTAGATGTCCAGTGTCCTGAGGCTTTGACGAGGCCTTTTATTCCCCGTGCCATCGTCATGTGGCAGCTCTGAGGAGCGAACCAGAGCATGGAATGATCAGTTTCACGGGTGCTCTTTTGAGTGTTCCAGAGAAGAGCAGTATGGTGCTTCAACGCGAGGGTGCCAAGAAGGTGGCGATGGCACCACATCAGAATGGTCTTAGGGAGAGATTAAGTTGGTATGGTTGTTCCTGTGGGAGGTGTTTTTGTGTTGTTGTTGTTGTTGTTGTTGTTGTTGTTGTTGTTGTTGTTGTTGTTGTCCATTACCATCCTTGAATCTGACAGCAAGTTCGCTCCTGAAAATTAGGTCATCCCAAAAAGGAAAGTAGTCTCAACTGCCACTTTTCAAGGGCGTTTGCTGTTAGTTTTAGGGAGGGTAAAGGACCGGCACAAAGCCCTTTTGTGTCTAAATGCAAGCTTGGCACTTCCAATTGAAATAGGCCACTACAAGGTGAACCCCTACAGATATAATTGGAGTTATAACCCCCCCAATAAGCCCCAGTTGCCCATTTATAAGGCCATTTACAGGGGCCCGATAATTCCAATTTTGACAAGATGGGGTTCACCTAGTAAATGAACCATTACACGTGGTAATAATGGCTAAGTTGAACAATGCACTTTTTGTGGATGCGTTCTAAATTGAACGTGGTGGTTATCAATTGCAAAGTTTATAGTTGCAAGAGAAAAACAACATCTCAAACCAACAAAAGTGTCAAACAACATCCCTTCAACATCCCTCCCTCGAATGGATACCAAGGGCATGTGTTCCACCATTCTTTGTGAGCTTTGTTTGCCACTCATTTCTACACCCCGACAAAAATGTCATCGTCACCACCATCCTCATCCCCATCCTTATCAAAACATCTACAATCAAAAAGTGTTGATCATCTCCAACAGTTTTTCAACCCCTCATATTGAAGAAACATATACAGGTTCATCATCTCTACACGTCATATTTCCAAAATCAACAACTCTTAAACCCCACACTTTTCACAACCCCATAGGATCTATGGGACTGGTATATTTACCTACTAATTCACCGTAAAAATCAACCATTCATGGCTCGTTAAATATACCATATAATATACCATTCGTCCCATGGATCCTACTTGGAGGATCCCAGTTAGCAAGTAGTTAGTAACCCCTATTCAGAGCCGCAATTTGGAAGGGGGATTACCCCAGTCAGGGGACTTACCGTCACCATGATTATTCACCACTGAAACAAGTCCTGGGATGATCCCCCAGGTATGGGAACCTTTTTCTTGCAACATCCACGGCCGTATTTCACAACACGTCCCAACGCCCGCCACGTTTCGACTGGACCCAGGTACCAAATTTTGGGTTCCTGGAGTTGTTTCGATCCACAGGAGATGACACCCGATGCCACAAGGTGGTGGGTTGTTGTGGAAGTCTTGGGGGTGATGTCAGGTGGTTTTCTGAATCTTTTGCTAGGTGGTGGTTTCAAAACTTTTTATTTCAGCCCTATAAATGGCCAAACATCAGTGTGTATCTGGGGTGAAAATACCCTAAATATAACTGGTAGGGGCCCACCTTGTACCATGTGATTCATCACTAAATCACTATCAATTCTCACCTAGGTGGTGGTTTCAAATAGTTGTTTATTTTCCAGCCCTATTTGGGGAAATTATCCAAATTGACCAATATTTTTCGAATGGGTTGAAACCACCATCAAAATGTGTGTTTGTTTGTTTGTTTGTTTGGTTGGTTGTTTGTTTGGTTGGTTGGTTGTTTGTTTGTTTGTCTGTCTGTCTGTCTGTTTGTCTGTCTGTCTGTCTGTCTGTTTGTTTGTTTGTTTGTTGATCGTTATTTGATCAAACATTCAGGGAGATGTTCATAGATTTACTTGGTTTGTTTTTTTGGAAACCAAGCAGATGTCTTTATTTTCGAGTCACTCTAAACTTGGGATGCTCGCCCTCTCACTAGCATTGGCAAATGAAGGTTTGGATCGGGATCCACTAACTAAAGATGTTGTTATATTGATAATTCTGCTGGTGGCGATTGATCGTACATGGTTGGCAAGTCCCCTAAGTGGAACTTCTTAAGGAAAACAGTGCTTAAGGGATAACGAATACTTGGAGGATCATCCCAGGACTTGTAAGTGATTAGGGCCACCCCCATTTAGAAGCCATGAAAAGGCCACTTGGAAGGGGCCCCACAACCCTATCCTCTAGGGGACTTGCGATTTTCATAGTTACTAACCACTTACAAGTCAAGTCCTGAGATGATCCTCCATGTACCTAAAGGAGGGGCACCCCATTTTCTTCGTTCCCTTTTTGTTGCAGCCGTAGCTGATAAAAATTGCATTGCGCACCAGCTGGCTGCCACCACTGGAGGACATCCGGTGACACGGCTGGTATACTACAAAGTGGGACCCTACCCGTTAAATGGAGTTGTGGTGCCCCTATAAATGGCCTTGTAAGATTCATAAGACTTTACAAGTGTGTATTTGAGGTGTGAAACAAGCCTACTTATAGGGTGGTTATAACCCTAATTAGAACTGGTAGGGGCCCACCTTGTACCATAGTAACAAATCGCTAAATCATCTACAGATGATGAAAAGAATAAGTTCCATCTTAGTTTGGGGGAGTGTATCCTTGGATTGGTTGAAGGTGATTTTATACGGATTGTACCATGGGATGAACATCACCATCATGGTCCAGCATTTTGAAGTTTTGGTGGTGGTTTCATATATTTTTCATGTTCATCCCGATCCTTTAGGAATTGATCCAATTTGATGAAAAAAGATCTGATGGGTTGGTTCAACCACCAACTAGGAAATCACCATATCAATATCAAGTCCCACCATTTTGGGTCCGACAAAAGCTTTGGGTTCACGACCGTTTCCATCATCGAAAAGTCGTCAGGCCTGGGGTTCACACAGTGGAGGTGCAGTGCAATAGGCCTGGTTGAGAGTGTCCTGGTGGAACCTGATCATGTGTGGATTTTGTTTGAAAGTTGAAATTTCAACGAAAAACCCACAATTTGTTTAACAGAAAATACATCTCTAGGTGGTGGTTTCAAATATTTGTTTATGTTCACCCCGAACCTTGGGGAAGATGAACCCATTTTGACTACTAATGTTTTTCCGATGGGTGGAAACCACCAACTACCCAAAACCATGAAAAGTGAAGGTGTTAGACCCTAAATATATGGGTCATAACCCCTAAAACTGAAGGAAACGCGGGGTTCCCATGGTAGGTATTCTTTTCCTATAGGATTTTGGAACGTTGAATTCCTATTCGGATCTGGAAAACCTAGTGTAACATTTTGTAAGGCAACTGTGGCTGGTTTTAGGGGTAAAATTGATGGAAATTAACAGCAACTGGTTTTCCAGGTTGGTGAAACATTAGAATTTGGCCAGATGTCAAGATGATTATATGAATGGTTGATTTTTTAATGGTAAATTGTTGGTAAATATATCTTATGGGATTTGAACAGACCTGAAAGAAGATTGAAAGAAGGCACATGATTTCAAGTTTCACTAGAAATGGTGGTCGTTACACACTGTTCAATTTACACCATTACAAGGATCCCTACTGGGATGTCCACGTTACCTAGTAAAATGGATTATAACTTATAACATTATAACACCTGTATAAGTGGGTTGTAAGTCCCGTAAATAGGTTATGAACCAACTCACGATCTAGCTACTTCCATGGACACCCGGATTGTCTTCCAGTCCTACGTATTTTTCCAGGGGAAAGCTCTTAGTTTTCAGGGGAGTAAACTTTCTTTACTGACAGGTGCAAATCGTGATGAGCATTCATGAGCAGCCCGGATGGCCATTTTTCCTACTAAATGATGAGCAAAGGGGCGCAATTGGTTGGGGGTTGTTCGCACCAAACAGTCAAGCTTGGATAAGTTTTCTAGGTGAATTGCTTACTTTTTACCATGTCAAAACACCATCAAACGATCAATCCATCTTTTCAACCATAATTGGTTTACCCTAAGATTCCTTATAAGTCCTAAGAAAAAAGGAAATTCCCCTATAATCCTAGTCTAAGGAAGGGATTCTTAGGGTTAGAACATCAACCGATTGTGTCCGATGAAGCCCAGCAGACCTTTTGAAGGGGGGAAAAAAATCACGAAAGGGTCATTTAACCTCACGGTGGTCACTCGACGTCAAAAAAACAGTGCTACTATTCAACGGAGTTTCCTGGTTCCCTTAAGAGGTGGTAGGTAGCATATAATAACCCAATTGGCGATATGTATGTATATGTATATATATATATGTATAAGTGGTATATAAGTGTCAGTTGGGTGATTACATATCACCTACCACCTCTTAAGGGAACCAGAAACAGCTATTGAACTATTGATGGTTCAGACATCGGGTTACGTAACCACCAGAAAAAAATATGAAACCCTGTGAACACTTGGTTTTTGTTTACCTAATATCGATTGGTGATTCGCCAGACTTCTGAACCATGAAATTACTACAAATCCACGAACCTCCCAAGAAGATCAACAAAAACATGTTGCGTTTGAGTGGGATTTGGATTTTTTTCTTTCACAGGCTCGGCCTGAAGTTCCACTTCCTGCGGAATCTGGACTCCCGCTGACTCCCTGCGGTTTGTGTGTTGTTGTGTGTTGGTGGATGACAGTGGGATGTTGTAATGGCAAACGAAAAACTAGGTGGTGGTTTCAAACATTTTTTATTTTCACCCCTACTTGGGGAATTGATCCAAATTGACGATAAAATGTTTTTCAAACAGGTTGAAACCACCAAGTAGAAAGCATACAAACCAGGAAAACTAACAGCTGCCCGCTGACCTTTCCAAACAGATGGGATGGTTGGAATAAGACTAGCCTTTCTTTTTTGGGGATTTTTGAGTGGGACGAATTCTTAGATATGGATGTTTCCAAAAATAGTGGTACCCCTAAATCATCCATTTTAATAGGGTTTTCTATTATAAACCATCCTTTTTGGGGTACCCTTATTTTTGGAAACACCCATATCTTAAGATTTTCGGGTGGGGGGGGGGAGGGTAATCGGGTAATCCTATATACGAAATGCAACGACGAAAGAAACTGAGGTGTGTGGGCCTTTCGCAGACAACATACATACCTACCAGGGGAACCCAAAACCTTCATTTTTGGAGGGTATGACCCATATATTGAGGGCCTAAAACCTTCATTTTTCATGGTTTTGGGGTCCAAAGGTAGGTGGTGGTTTCAAATATTTTGTTATTTCCATCCCATACCTGGGGAAATGATCCAATTTGACGAGCATATTTTTCAGATGGGTTGGTTCAACCACCAAGCAGATACCTTAAACATATGTGCTGGGGTCTAAACTCTAAACTCTTTCCATATAATAGGGGATGGTCATCAACCCAACAGTAGGGGTTTATATACCCATTAGAAGGATTCCTTATTAAAGGTGGGATGACCATCCCCAATCTAAGGAGCTTAGACCCTGGCTCATATTTAAAACACACCTAAAACAACTTTTAAATTTAAACTAGATCACCACAAAATGAGGAAAAACATGACTGAAACGACGGAGATACTACCTGAGATCTGAAAAACCCATGTTTTTTTTTGAATATGTTTGGTATCCATATGTTTGATAGCTAGAAACCACCGAAACCTCACGAGGTTTTTTGTTGTTGTTGGATGTTGTTCGTGAAGTCATTCCCCTAGGTTGAAGCATTGAAGGATGTTTAAAAAAACTACGTGAAGTGTGTACTGGGGGATGTCCATGGTACGTAGTAAATGGATTATTTCACCCCTTTATAAGTAGATTGTAAGTCCCGTAAGTAGGTGAAATAAACTATAGTTACTAACTTCCACGGACACCCGGTCGTAGAGTTTCTCCATTGATTTCGGATATATCGAACCTACAAGCCCTCGCGCCCGGAGCCGATAGGATTATGGGGAACATATAGTTTTTTAAATGGAGTGAAATAACCCCTATGAATGGCCGAAAATACATGGGTTCCACCTGGGGTGGAAAAAAACCTACTTAATAGGGGTTCTAGCTCTACTTATAACGATCGTAGGGACCCACCTTGTATGGTCGTTTGTTTTTGATTACCTTCCATATTAAGGGAATTTGACTCCACGAAAAAGAATATGAGGAGACAAAGAAGACCAGTTGTTGAAGATGACGGAGATTCCATTTAAATCACTAGATTTGGTGGCTTTTTTGGATGTGTGTTAAGACTTAATATGTTCTTTACTTTTCCACCATGGTAAATAAATTTAGCATCAAATGATTTTTGCTATACCTACAAGGTGGGCCCCACTTGGTTATAAGTAGGGTTGTCAACCAAAAATAGACGAAAATTGATGGGTAACTGGGGGAAAAACACAACCCTACCTCGTAGGGGCCTTGTTTTGGGGGCCCACCTAGCCGTGTAGCCAATGTTTTCGGAGTTCAACTGTGACCACCATGTTTCATTGAGAGTTCCAGGGTCCTTCCCCAATGCCACCGAAAAAAACCGAGTCATACCTTGCACCTTGGGTGAAGTGATTCCCACAGGATTTCACGGTGATTACTGGGTTCACCTGCAGCAACGGCAAGATGAGACCTACGAGCCCAACTGCCCTTCTGGGAATGGGTTTTTTCAGCACTTGCTGTTACGGTCTGATGGTAGATTTCAAGCTCATCCTCGTTTCTATTTCTTTGCCTTCAACGCAGCACTTCGTAACAAGGCCTTGCGGGGCCCGAGGATAAGATTTTGAAGCGGCAGCTTTTTCAGCAGCCAGCAACATGGAGACCAAGATTGTATCCGCCTTCGAGCATTCCATGACAGGGGCCAGATGATGTGGCAACCAAACGCCTTGTGGGAGTATTCGGCAACACTGGGTGTATTGGCCCCCCATATAAGGTGTTTGGAAGACTAGGGTATTGCCGCGAGTATGGAAATCGTACTGACAAATACCTTTCCGTTAAAGTAGCAACATTGTGGCCCCACACAGAGGAGCTAGGTTGCCAACCTACAGACCCAAAACCAGCAAAGGTTTTACAGGCAGTTCAGACCTCCTATGGTCATCTCCTTGTCCCAAATTCAGGCAGGTTTCCAAAGTGAGGCTTTGCTGGGGTCCCTTTTATCATAAGGAAAATGATGGGGAAACCCCTTGGGATAGGGGCCCCGAAATAGTCAATCCCATATATTATACACCTTGTATCACGTCGGTATTTCTTTGGATAATATCATCGGTTTTTTCAGGGTTCCCTGAAGCTAGGGGCCCCACCATTCCGAGGGTTTTTTTTGGTGACATACTCATAGTTTATAGGCTTTGTAACTGAGGGGGGGTTTGTTACTGAAGTGTAGGGAATCATAGAAAACCCTAAGGGATTCCCATTTGGCGCATCGTCGTGCAAAAAATGCCCTGGCTGTTTAGGATATCTAGCTACCCCGTGTTGAATCTTAGGAAATTGCTTTAGTCTGTTGTTCGGAATCCCATTCTTGACCAACCAGGATTTCACTAAATGTAACCTCCTGCAAATCAAGTTGCTATTAATTTCCCATCCACTTCACCCTTTAAAACCAGCCACAGGTTCCTAAAAAATAATCATACGATATCATTATCATACGTTATTTGTTCCAGGTTCCTGTTGTTTCTTTTTGTGGCTCATGGTGTTTTGAAACAAAACCAACCCTCAATGTCAGGACTATTCTCAGAACCTTGCACCTTTGGTGGAAGAACAAGGCTTTGGTACACTGTACAGTGCCGCTGGGGGGCTCAGAAGATCATGGGAAACCCTAAGGGGACCTCCCAAAAGCCACCTTTTCCCCCCAAGAAGTTAGTAAAAGGTCATAGGATCAGTGGGTTATAGCCCTAATAGAAGTGGGAGTTATGACCCGTTTACTCACCATTTACTCAATTCTTGGTACATCCTAGCACCCCCTAAAGAGATAAGGCCTTATCAAGGAACTATTAACAACATGTGTACCTTAGGTAGGCCTTATTACGAACTTGTTTCTTCGGGAGGATTGGCAGCTCGGAACCTTTGAAGTCTTCAGAATTACTTGGAGGATCATCCCACTTAGCAAGTGGTTCATAGCCATGGTGATCATAAGTCCCCGAAGTAGGGTTGTGTCCCTTCCAGATGGCTTTTTTCATGGCTTGTACATGGGGATGACCCTAACCACTTACCAACTGTTTTTTCGGTATTCTGGTATCCATGTTGAATTTCCAGGTGAAAAAAAACATATGGTGGGTTAAACTTGAACAGCAGGGTTCTTTTGGCGTTTGTAAGGATAATATCAACAGGGATTCCTAAATTTTCTTCCTTGGAAATAGGTCCAAATAGTCAAGTTTATTAGGATGTTTCATCTGTTTTGGTACCGGACCGTCTAAGTCCTGAATTTACATTTTACATTTGCACACTTGGATAGATTGGAATCCACTTCGGAAACTCACTGTAGAACCACAAGACGTGTCTAAGATGTTTAAGCCATGTTTGTTACATGTTGTTTCTATGGTCAATGCAGCTGTATTTTTTTTGTGTACTAAGTTTCATGGCTTTACAATATGCACATCATAGTTGTGGATACTTCTTCTACTTCGCAGTCAACTCGGCCGACTTTCCAATGAAGAAAGACGCGCTGAGTGGTGAAAAGGGAAGCTACCTTCTACTTGGAATTGTGTTTCAAAACTGGCAATTCTGCTGGTGACCTTTTTAAGAGATGGTTAATTAGCTGAAGTTGAACAGTTCGCCCCTGAAAAGTTACCTTTCCAATAGGAGAGTACTCTTCCAACTACCATTTTTCAGGGTAACGTTTTTCAGGGTCATATCAGGGTCTATGTTAAACTTCGGGTGTGTAAGTGACCCTTTCAACGGTTGTTGGTGACTTCCATCTATATAGGTGGTTCAACAAAGGTCAGTTTGAATCACCTGGAAGGTGATGTTTTCGCACTTCCATTATATGCAAATTATTTGTGATCAAGATGAACTACACTGCGCGTCCCTTAGTGAACGTGCTCGTCACAATGCGGAACCTCCTCAGGGTACAGGAGCTTGCGGAAACAAATGGCGATGGGGAGGACGGCGGGACAAGAGCCAACGTGTGGGCTGCAGCTGGAAGTGGAAATCCTGCGGGTTTACACTCTTGAGCGTATTGTTGCAACGTAGATTTTGAGCGCAGCTCTTTTCGATCGTCATTTGAGTGATCAGGAAGTCTGGTCAATTGAAGCACGGCCGCATCAACGAGGATGTGCCTCCAGGGATGCGGTCTAAGATGGAAGTGGTAGTTTGGGTTGGGTTTGAAACCAGGTTGGTCTCTATATGGACAGCTTGTCCACTGCAGCCCACTCCACCATTTTGGTTTTGCGGGCCAATTCTGCTGCAGCCGACGGCATTAAAGCGAAGGCTAAGCAGCAAGTCCAAATCCGAAGGCTAAGCACAGGAGCTTCAAGATTTCCAGGAAATGGGACCGCAGCAGGCATTCAAAATTCAGACAAGCTTTTGCACTTGCGACTATACGACTGTGGCCCTGCGCTGAAGCATGTGACGTATGGCGTGCAAAAATAAGCGTTTCTCCACACCTTTGCGGCTTCGTCAAAGATGTAAAGGTTTTACCCAGTAAATGGTTTGCTACACATTTCCCTGTGGTTATTGGTATTGATATTCAAGGTCCTGCTATCTTCGCCCAAAAGTTTCGCTTCCCTAAGCAACTTGTCGACTTCAGTGTAGAAAAAAGTGAACTTGAACAGTAATTTCATCAAATCATGCCGGAACAACCTGCTACAATTGAAACTTGGGGAGAATCTTTTGAACAGGTCGTGCGGCATGCATTGCTTCAAAGGAACCCCCCACAACATCTTCCAGCTTCTTACAAGGGACGATGTAAGCAACCCAAATTAGTGAAAACACCAATGATGTCGCCAGTTCGTAAGGCTTCCAATGGAGAATTTAATCCATCCTTTGAAGTGGTTGCTTCTTCTTCCAGGAGGAAGGTCAAGCAGTTGAGAAGATTGCAATCTCTTTGCCAATTCATTCACAAATTTGGAAAATATGGTGCTCTTACTACACATACTTGCCATGGGGTTCCAGCCATTAGTTTTTGGGGGTGTAGGTGGTCATTTCATACAGCCCCATAAAATACCTCCAAATTTGAACATGGAACCTGAAAATGATTGTGTTTACAACAGGAATCTCCTTTTCCAGGGGCGTAAAACTTCAGATGAACCATGTGAAGACTCAGGGTTGTAGCACCTGAAAAATTGGGTCTGCAAGAATGTTTTGGAAGCATCGAGGTTGCCCCCATTGGTCAGCAGAATGCTGGAAGGCGGGGCAGATGGTTTTCGCAGAGGGGAATCCAAGCATGTTGAGCAGGAAAAAAACACCATGCAGAACTTGGTTTACACTTCTTCATTGAAAATTGATGAAAATTGCAATTTAGAATTTTTATAAGAGGGGCCAACGGGTGGTTCCATCATGTCGTGTTGTTTTATTTGTGTGTGTTCTTTGTGTTCACCTCTCCTTCCACTTTTTAGAAATAATGAATCTCTACATAGTTGAACATTTTGTTTGGGAGATGGGTGTGTCAAGCGCCAACTAGTTTCGGATCAAGTACCATGGGATGAAAATCAGAATCATGGCCCACCATTTGAGGGGAAAAAAATTGGTTCACTTTTTCCTTTCATCGACGAGTCGCAGATTTAAGAGAAGAACACCTACAGGAACTTGAAATCCAGGTGCATAATATGGAAGGACAACATGGTATGGCTTTATTGTGATTTTTTTTACACATTTATATTTACATTTTGTCAATACGTATAATATGCGTATATACATGTCCATTCAGATTTAAATGTCATACATCATATATACATTGTCATACCCATGCCTTTGTGTATTTCATATATCAAACTGGTTGGCCCATATCCGAACCATCAACAATACGAGATAGTGCTGGCTACCCTCCCCAAAACCAATAGGCCGTATCCCAAAAGCAAGAAGTCATCTTTCAACCACCATTTTTAAGAGTTTTGCTCTTGGGTTTTAGGAAGGGGAACTAGGCAAATTGTTGTACCCTACCTTGGGAAAAGGATAATCATCGACTCAAAATTGCCTGCGGTAGGGGACATATTAGTTCCCAGGAAAATAATCAACGAACCTGAATTGTTCGGTCAATTTTTACAGGGGAAAATTCCCGATTGCTTTTTGTTCACCACCATATCGAGATACCCTGACGAGCCACGAAAAAAATGGCCCCTGGTTGGTTTGGTTATATGGGGATGAAATCCTACCCACTTATAGAGGAATAATGATAAACCATAAGGATCCTTGTTAAACAGCCAGTTTTTACGTGGTGGTTTATTGTTTTTTTCACCACTCTCTGGGGAAAGTATCCAAGGCCGTTTTTGTTGTCGTGAAATCTGATGTTTCTACTTGGATGTCCCAAGAAGTTGTCATAAAATGTCCGTAAGTGGGTTAAAACCCAAAATTTACCCTTTGGCACTTCTGGGTCGTTGCAACTAGATCTACTTATAGACGTCCAAAAAGGAAGTGCTGGGATCAATGGTGATCAGTGGGTTGTTTCAACCCAATATACCCCATAAGTAGGTGAAATAACCCATTGATCCGATCACCATTGATCCCGTGACCTCGAAGCGTCGCAGATAAATGTCAGGCTTTGGCAGATCGAAGCGTCGGAGGGTGAGGCATGGAGAGTTGATTTCGGTGGGACCTTGGGTTGAGCTTTTGATGAACACCACATGTTGGTATGGAAAATACCTTTCACCGTAGTGAGTCCGTAGATGGCGGTTCCATTCCCAAAAGGTGGCGAATTGTAAGGGGCCAGGATAAACCAATACATGGGAGTGGCTAGCCATCTACTTTCCAGGTGGTATAATCTTTCCGTGGTTTAAAAGAAAATCCCAATATGAGCCACGAAACAGGAAAAAACTCTTACTTGCCATTTTTTACTGGTTTTTTAATAGGGATCCTTATAAGGGTTTGTTATGATCCCTTCTTAACTGGGTAGCATTTCATCCCCTATAAACCCTGAACAGCCATTTTCTATTGTTCATATGGTGAATCTTTCAGTTACCTATCTATATCAGTGTATTGGATGTATTGGTGGCTCATAGTCATAATATTTAGCTTCCTAGCTGCTAAGCTCCTCTCTGATCACGGTTCCATGCTTCAGTTTCAAGATGTCTCCAAGATCGTAACGATCTACTTAGTAAGTTGGGTTGATTTTCACCCTTTTTAGGGGACGAATTTCAACCAACTGCCAGGGGATAAGTATAGTTATATAAAACTTATATAACCCAACTTATAAGTATAGTGACCAAGTACCAGGAGCCCCCAAGTATACATAGATACATATACCAACCAAGCAAAGTGGTTTTTGTTGTTCGGATGATCCGTGGAGCAAGGATTCCCAATCCTACCAAGGGGAAAAAACTTTGGTGAACTTGGACTTCCAGTATACGTGGCAGGGACCTTTCGGTATCATGCGAAGGTGTATAGATACAGTAGACAATTAAAAAAGTTCATCGCATATATATTTATACGCATCTAGGTGGTGGTTTCAAGTATTTTTTATGTTCATCCCTACCTGGGCAAATGATCCAATTTGACTAATATTATTCAAGGGGGTTGAAACCACCAACTAGACATGTAAGTGTATATTCGTTGCTTTTGTTTTGTTTATGATTTGTTTGAAGGGTCAATCTGAAAGTGGACATGTTTGTTTTTTGTGGTGTACTGTCGTGTTCTTGGAAATGCGGATATGTTGATGTTGTTCGCTTACAAGTCCACGTTGAAGATGTTTTCCATGACAGAAATCAAGAGCACCATTATGTGAAGGTTGATTCATTTCGGCGGGGATATGAAAGTTATTTCTTTGTCATTTGAATATGTTTGTTTGATATCAAGATGATTTTTTCACCTGCATATCATTTCTCATTTCATTGCTTCACAGTATAGAATCTAGAACATCTTCATGTTTTGAAAACATTCGTCTTTCCATGTATCATGTGAACCTAATTACTTTCCCACAAGGTGGGCTCCTACTAGTGGAGTGTTATAACCCCTGCCTTATACATGGGTAACTGGGGTTATAACCCCGTAAGTGGAGTCATTTCAGCCCCTACTTATATCTTGGTCATCGATTTCACCCGCTTGTCACCAGGAGTTTCAGGTACCTAAAATGGAGGGATTGCTGAACCTTATAGCCGACCATTTTGGGGATGGGAAAACTCCCTTACATAAGCCGTATCCATACAGCTTCAATAGGTGAGGAGTCCTCCATTTTAGGTACCTGAAATGTCTGGTGAGCTTGGTATTTTTACCCAAGTTTTTCTCGAGGTCTATCGAATCGAACTCCATCGAAATGTGGAGGATTTGTTGGGAGACTCGTAAAGGATGACGGATTCGAGACGTGCGAGAGCGTGGTGATGAGCATACTTGGATGTCCTGTGACGGAAGTTAGGATCAATGGTTAGTAGACGGGTTATAACCCTGGGCACATCTTAGATTAGCCTTATTCCCTTAGCCCACCAAAAGTTTAACTTTTAGCAGGGGGGGTTGCCATGAACCTACTTATGGGCTATATTGGGGTTATAACACACTGATCCCAAGCATTTACCAGCACTTCCAACGAAACGTCCAAGTAGATCTAGTTGCAACGACCTTGGTGCAAAAGGTCTACCTGAAGTTGAAAACAGTTCGCTCCTGAAAGTTGACTGGCTTCTAACCATATTTTTTCAGCTACTGTAAAACTTGGGGGGGGTGCATCTTGGTAGGGAAAGGAGCCTTCAGGACCTAAGATATCCTAAATTTTAACTGGGCTGTGCGAATCGTGACGATGTCAATCAGCAGAATTTGGGTCGGAGCTAAAGGGGTGAGGGTGCTTTTTGAAGGCACCAAGCAGTTAAACGAACTGATAAAGTGGGGTGTTCCGCTGGAAGTTGGTAACTAGTTAGTCTCTTGGTTTTTAAATCTTATAACCTACTTATGTGACGTACAACTTACTTATATGGATTATAACGTACTTACTACTCAGTTACTACAAGTACCATGGATGGATATCCCAGTTGTGTTTGTGCATATAAATCCAACTCAAGCCACAACTTCTGCTTCCAGTTGTTTCCGTGGTGATAAGGGGACGAAGCTTCGTTGATTCTTTTGGGGGGGTGGCATTCTTTTTGGGGATGATAGTTGATGCCGTTAATGTCAAATCTTTGGGGCAAAACTTTGGATTGTTTTCCCCTTAGGATCGGATACAAGGAACAGGGGAAAAAGGAATCTAGGGTCTCCCCTTTCCCAGCATTTTGTTGGCAAATCTTTGGAATCCCTTACACCAGTATAATTATACCCTTAGCCTTAGCCCCTTTAAATTTGTTGTTTTCTTTACTGTCAACCATTAGAAGCTAAACCTTATCACGAAGCGACTCCTGCCCAGAACAGAGCCAATAGTCCAGACCCAAAGGTTCTGGACGAAGCAATGGGCAGGGTTTTTTGGCCGCGTTGAATGAAGAAATGCTAGCGTCTTGACCCTGGCGGCCAGAGGGGAGAAGGTGCCAAAGGAGCCAGAGGCGAAGGTTGAAAAGCCCCGAACTTCTCCATGGATTTGGCTTTCTACCACCAAGTTGGGGTGGGTTGATTTGTGCGATCAGGTCGTTAGGCGCATGCGATATCCTGATGCGGCACCTGAGGCATGGGCTATGGAAAATCCTCGGCGGGGGGTCCCCCACTGTGTCCAATAAGATGGCACACAGGCTTCTTTGGCAGCTTTTGTATGAGCCTTTTGATCAGTCAGCAATTCTGATCGGGATAGGTTGAGTGCAGCAATACCACCTGTGCCTGTAGCACCGCCACCGGTCAACGCAGACGATTTGGGGGGGCGATCCGAGGATCATTGCCTATCTACGGACAGGTCGACCATTTGTCGTACCAAATCCCAATTTGCCAGCGGGATGGCCGCAGCCTAACAACAGGGCATTGGCCATGTCGGATGAAACGTTGTACATCATGGACCTGGATCCTGATCTTGACCCAAGATAAAACACTGAACATATTACTTCCTCATTCCATGGATTGAAATGCCAAACATTTTTCGTTTGACTCGTAGATATTTGTGTTCATGACGAACTAACAGGTACAAGTTTGAGTCCTTTTTTTCACATTCCCAAAACCAATAGAAGCCGAACTGTCTTTCAACCAACCTTTTCGGTTCTGAGAAGTGAAATGCTTCAACAAGAATGGTCGCTTTTGCTTCTCACCAAATGGTACATACCCAAGTATCATGTCAGGGAGAAAACAGGGTTGAATGGGTTGATAACATGTCTTCTTTGCTTTAGGGTGCCCATTCCATCCTAGAAATCTTTGCTCAACCATCCCCAAAGAAATCACGCCTTAATCTTTTGAACAAAGCGCTATTGAGGAATTCTTGCCTCCATACACCCCAAACAATTTCCTTGAATACATAAGCATTCAGGGGGTGGGGGCATTTGGAGGGTGTGATTTATGGTCTCTTCAGTACATCTCGATGTGTCCATTGATTAACTTACTAGATGGTGGTTTTAAATGTTTTTTATTTTCACCCGCATCCCTGCCGAAATGATCCAAGTTGATTAATGTTTTTCAAACTGGGTTGAAACCATCAACTAGTGTATTTAAAATGTACATATACATTTTTATCTTTATACTACATGCAAAACCTCAGATTGGTTTGGGGATTTGCATTTTTTCCAAACATCTTAAGCAAATCGAAAGGATGTGTCCATTTGATTCCCTTCAACATGTTGTTGCACCGTTGCTGAAAACGCGACTCAGGTCAGACATCACAGTGAGATGGGAAAAAGTTGGATCTCAACCCATTAAGGTGGGACCCACCGCCTGGGAGGATCATCCCACGTGTGCTCAGTAGTTTTTAACCTGCATTGAAACAAACCATTTAGGCTTTTTGGAAGGGGAACAATTCTACTTAGGGGACTTACGATCATTATTACTCACTTACTAACTGGGATGATCCTCCAAGTAAGGATCCATGGTTTTATTGCTGCCTGAAACTAACATTTTCGCAGCTGGAAATTCATGGTTTGAATACGATCCTTTCCCTCTTGGGGTCCGGCCTATGTTCAGGGACTATGTTAGGTTTAAGGAGTGTAATTGATCATATAAAATCAACCATTAATGTAGGTAAAAAATGCCATTCAACCGACGGATCCTCTGTATATGTTGCGGTGTTTTTTGCCGAAGCGAAGCAAAAACTACCTTTTTTTGGGGGGTGGTTGTAGGTACTATGTTGACTTGGAGGGGGGGATCCTATAATAAATGTTTGCACATGGTGACTTGTAGATGTCAGTCTGCAGTTGAGGTTCATTCAATCCTCTGTAAGAATGAACAGCAGATTTGCCGACTATTTGTGAGGTTGGTGCAGCGTGCAACCTATATTAGAAAGGAAACATGCCTTGGTTGCAACAGTGTTTGACTGGACTTACATGTGCAGTTGTTTTTTTCCCTGGAATACTGGGTTCAGGCCTCCTCTCCACCGATGTTTTTCCACAGATGTGCGAAAATATAAAATAACCCTTCCTGAAACTAACAGCAAACGCACCTGAAAATGGATGGTTGGAAGATGATCCTTTCCTTTTGGGGCATTTGGCCTATTTTCAAGGGCGACCTGTTAGTTTCAGGGAAGGTAAAACTCAAAAGTGCAAGGTGTGTGTTGAATTGGCTTTTAGGACGTCCAAAATTGGATGTGTTTTTTAATTTCTTCCACGGCGTTTTTTTTTTTTGAACTTATGGTTAATTGTTGGTTTGGGTCACGGTGGTTTGGATTCCGATTGGATCCCCGAAAATGAAAGGGATTGTTACTGAACGGCACCCTTGGAGGCCCCACCAACCCAAACCAACAATTATATAACCATATTAGTTGTTTTTTCTACCTGCCCTTCGGAACAAAGCTTCTCTTCGGAAGCCAACTTCCAACAAAAGCCACAGGCGGTGGAAGATCGCTATTTCTTGGTGGGCAGCTTCAATCGTGATTTGGCCTGCAAATGTGGTTTGAAATTCACCAAACAGCACTGCATTGTTTGGGGCTCGTAATGTAAGGACCCCTGAGGCATGCCTTTTTAACTCCAAATGATTCAGAAAAATTGTTCATCAACTGTTGGTGATTTGGGTCTGGGGTATGTTCCCGAGACATCCAAATATCTCCTGAGGTCTTTGGGATAGTTTTTTGGGGGTCCAAATACTTAGAGGTGTTTGGATATCTAAGGGTTGGAAAATTCGTAGACTTATACCTTGTGGTTGGAAGAATTTGATTTGGAGTGGTTGAGGTATCTCAAGATGATTGTTTGCTTGGCACTGGGAGGTTACAATGCAAGGCCACGTGGATACCAAGGTTGGCCATTTTTGATGGAAAAAAAAGGTGAGCCACAAAAAGAAACCAAAAGATTCCATGAAAATGTGGGGTTGATACACCCTGGAAAACTAACATATCCCCTAAAAAGGGACTATTTCAATAGGAAATACATCTTCCAACCATCAATTTTCAGGGGACATGTTAGTTTTGGGGGTTGATAATAGGGATTTCCATATCCGTATCAACAAGGGCCAAGCCCCTCCAGTCTAACTGGTGTGAACGCAGAACAGGGAGCTCAGTAAGGAGCAGGTTTGGATCAGCAAATCTTAGCAAAAGAATGGCTACACTCCCTACAACTAACAGTTCGCACCTGTCAGAAGGCCGGGCCCAAAAGGACGTCTCCCAACCACCATTTTTTCAGGGGTTATGTTAGTTTCAAGGAGGTGTAACAACCAGAAAAGGTCTCCCGAAAACTCCCGGATGTTTCAGACCTTGCGACTTTTAACTATAGAACGTTAAGGTTTCATATCTTTTTTGGTTGCCTTGCGGGTCGGAAACCTACGGACACGGTGGGGAGCTGCCATGGATGGTAATCGCTTGTCATGCTTGTCGGCCCTAAGGTTGGGGTTATGCTTTTGAGCCCTTTGAGTTGACAATGGCTGGTGATGCCTTAGAGGCTGAGGTGATTCATTCGTGAAAACCCGCGGTTTGGGGGAAAGGTGAAACGTGGGGGAGGGGGGGGTGAAGGGTGATTGATGATGATGATGATGATGATGATGATGATGATGATGATGATGATGATGATGATGATGATGATGATGATGATGATGATGATGATGATGATGATGATGATGATGATGACTGATGATGATGATGATNGATGATGATGCTTATGATGCTGCTGATGATGATGATGATGATGGTGATGGTGATGGTGAAGTGTGATGAAGGGTTGTAAATGGTTGTGATGGTGAAGTGTGATGAAGGGTTGTAAATGGTTGTGATGATGAGTATGATAAAGATATAAAAAGATCTGACGATATGAGACGAGTTTTCAATACATGGACCGTGAACATGAGGTGTTTCCAAGGCCTTTGTGGAGGGGTCATTGAAATACTCAAGTGGGGGGGATCAAACAATGCAAATGAGTCGTCATTTTGAGTAGTTTGCACTTTTAAAATTCATTGTTTGGGTTGGCCAATGGCCAAACTTTAAACTTTTTGGGATTACATATTTGGTAGGGAAAGTAAAGTTCAAACTTTTATTTCAGGGTCCATCGGATTATCATATTTCATTCTACCCTTTTTTCGGGGATCACTGTCTACCTTTAACGCTCCCCTTTTTCAGGACCAAACCCCGGGTTGCGAATTCCCCCAAATGATGAATGAACAGGTTCAGGTTTAGGAATTCTGGTCATTTGCCCAGGTAGCCTCTGAAAATTAGTGTAAAGGGAGACAATCCTTCCTTTTTCAGAAGGCCTATTTGCAGGGGAAAATTTACATATATATGTATATATATATTGATCACCATCATCCTCCACTAGCTTGGGTGCAGACGGTAAAAAAAACACAAGCAAAACAAGGTGGGCCCAAAAACCAGTTATAAATGGAGTTATGGGGCCCCTGTAAGTCAGTCATAACCCCGGTGAAACCCATTTAATTTCGGCCAATTGACAGGAGCCCATGTCCCCCTATGTATAAGGATCGGCTCGGGGCCCCCCACCCTTGAAGGTTCAAAACTCAAAAAAAACCTGCCCTTGGCGGCCTGCTGTCAGGTGAATGTACAAGCGTTGCCGCTGAAATTCCAGATCATTGAAAACATGATGGAGGCACAAGTTGCTGAAATGGGGACCGCATAAATGGCCGAAAATAAGTGGATGTTTCCAAAAATAGGGGTACCCCAAAATGGATGGTTTATAATGGAAAACCCCATTAATATGGATGATTTGGGGGTACCACCATTTTCGGAAACACCCAAGTGGGTTTCACTGGGGTGAAAAAACTCCACTTATGGGAACTTAAGATTATGGGAATCTAAGGGAACCCCCCCAATGCCACCTAAAACCCCAAGCATAAGGCACTGACCAAGGCCCAATTAAGGGGCAATGGTGCTAAATAGTCCTATGACACAAATTGCCGCTGAAAATTTGCTTAGCAAATCTTGGGTTTTCTTGTCCCTTATACTTATACCCCTAAGGGGTGCCTCTTTAAATTTGGTACTCACTAAAAGTCAAACCTTTAGCAGGGTACCTAAGTTTTGCATAGTGTGCTCGGTGAGTTCTCCCTCCCCTCCTTGTAACACATACTATCAGGATCAAAGACTACCCTGCCTGAGACTAACTGAGCTACAAAAAAAAGACCCTCGGAGAACCAGGGACCCTTTTTTCATTGTTCAACTAACAGCAAATGCCTCTTGATCTGATGGTTGGAACCTCCAAAGTGGCCCCTATCCCCCAAGTGGTGCTTAGAAGGCCGTATCCCATGTGCCGTTAGTTTCATCTAAGGTTGTTTCAGCACACCTTTGGAACACACCCCTAAACCTTCACCAACAGGCTATACCTGATTGCCTGGGGTGTGCTCTAGGGTGTTGGATTTCAGGAACCTGGAAAACAGCCGGTTGCTGTTAATTTCCATCAACTTTACCTCTAAAACCAGCCTGCCACCGTTGCCTAACAAAAAGGGTTTCCCGATTAAGCCTTTTCCTTCGCACTGTCCCAGGTCCGTTTCACATATTTTTTGGAATGTTTCCACACAAATTGGGGAAGATGAACCCATGTGAATATCTATTTGTTCTTAAATGGGTTGAGGCAAAGGAATCTCAGAAGGTCTAAAACATGGTGAAAATAAGCGCGCAATTAATGTTAGGTGCGTGGAAGATATTTCGAGCTTGGGGGTATCTCAACTCCCATCAAAAAAAGGTAGTGAGAAACGGAGCGATTTCCCTAGTCATCGGATTCCGGATTTGCGCTGATTTTGTCAGCGCCCGACTTTCGCGTCACCCATGTGTGACACATTCTGGACTGGGGTGCCCCGCCTGAAAACCTGAAAAACTCAGACACGGGTTTGTCGGATTGAGATTCGCAGGTCTTTCGTGATAAGGTTGTTGTCAAATGGCCTACAAGATGGGGCCCCCGAAGCCTACTATTTTCGTGGATTTATCACAGTTATACCCATTTACAACCATGGTTTTTCATAGGGTTTGCTGGGGCTATAACTACCTTATAACTAGGGTCCCGGGCCCTTCTTGTACCATTGACATTGTACACTTCCTTGGTCCTTGGTCCACTTGCTGGACATGGTTTCCAGGTGAGATGGGAAATCCTCCACCACAGCCGCGAATGTTTGTGGGGAAACACCTTCAGAAAAGCTGCCATTGAACAGGTCCGGCAATTTCAAGTGTGGGGATGTTCATGGCAAACAGTGTTTACAAGAGTGCCCTAAGTCACTAGTGACTTGCAGCAAAAGGTCAGGGACCACAACGGCATTCTTGGTAAAGCCATCGCCTCTTAGCGCACTGGGGATCAAGTCTGACTACGCTTCCCACAGGATTAAGAAATGCTTTAAGGTACAAGCCAAGTCAATGTACTTGCCACCGAGAAGAAACCCGGCGCAGGTGGGGGGCGGTTGACCAGCGATGGCATCACCACAAGCTGCGGCACGCCGTTTGCACTATCGACTATCACTGATACAAGAAGGGCGTGGAGGAAAGCAGCAATATCATCTGCTGGGACTTCAGCCAGTCCAGTCCATTGCGAAGAACGATGAGGCAGTTGCTTTTGCATCAGCTTTAAAATTCAGCACAAAAGGCGCCCGGCTCAAATCCTTTTTTTGTTCTCACCAAGTACTTGGATGTCCTAGGAAATGTGTAAAAGGTTAGGATCAGCGGGTTACAACTTATAACCCCACGAAAAACTCCATTTACAAGTATAGGTGAAATTAACCCATTTACCAACCATTTACTGTACGAACCTCCTGTGACATCCAGTCGTTTTCACACCACCTTCACCCCCCCCCATGTGACAGCCAACCAAAGACCAATCCCCTGAAACCGTTCGTCAGGAGCAGCGCCTCTTCCCAGATGACAAGGTTGGATGGGTCGTAGGTTGACGAACGGCCGCAGGGGCAGCAGGGTTGGACCCTAAAGGATCCAGGTATATATTCCTAAGAAAGGGATGCATGTGGGGAAATCATTTCCCACTTCTCAATTTGGGTGTTTCCAAAAATAGGGGAAACACCCCCAAACTGAATGGTTTATCATTGAAAAAACTCATTAAAATGGATGATTTGGGGGTACCACTATTTTCGGAAATATCCATTTGGGGAAATCCCTCTAAAATCACTGTTAGTATATACGTTGTGATATAACCCTAAGGATCCGTTTGTATGTCCTAAGGCTCCGGGAATTCCCCGACCAACAATCCTACGAATTTTCAGGAGGGTTCTGGATTCTTAGGGGGAAAGCGCCTTTTGAGTTGATCGTTGGGTTTCAAATGTAACCTACTAAAGTTAAACCTTTAGCAAGGTACCTAAGTTTTGACTAGTATTATATATAACCTTCCAAAATCCCCCCCAACTATCTTTTGAGGAGGTGTTTTTTAAAACCCCTTTCAAGGCCCAGTCAGGAGGTGTTTGGGGTCCATGACTATGGGGCCCTCCATAGTTGTAAATGGGAAAAAATCACCCCAGTAAACCTTACAAGAATAATCCCAGTTGGAATCCCAAACGCTCAATGTTTGGGTATATTATACCTACAATTACCATAAAGAATAGCCAAATACAATAAATTCTGGTCAAATTTTAGCGACCTCACCCAACCTCACCACAAAAGGTGGTTTAGTAAGGGAAATCCTTCTATTTCAGGGAAATCTAGGTTGGTGAAATATTACAAATTTGCTAGATACACTGAGTGTTTGGGAATAGGGGTACATCCAGCAATAAATCCACGTATCCAACGTCTAGGCAATTTATAGCGACCTTTCAAACCGGTTGGTAAAAACCCAAAAGGTAGTGAATAGTAAGGAAATCCTGCCCAAAATGGCCGCAAAAATGCAGGGTAAGGATTGATAAGAATTTTCCCAGATGGTATGTAAAAACCTACATGAATGGTCATTTTTTATTTTAAATGTAGGTAAGGATTTATAATACCCTAAGAATACAGACCCCTCCCTAGAATAGAATCGAGGGTTCCAATCGGATTCTTAGCATAGGTTAAGGATTTCCAATTTTCATTGCCCAGAAGTCGGGCCCCACGAAGGATTGCAGTACAGAAGAAGGTCAAGTTTGTGGACCTGAGTTACAGGGCAGAGAGTGGTGTCTCGTCGTTGAGTTGGACTTGGGGAAGAGAACTTGCCTACTTGGCCAATGGCTAGACTTGAAACTTCTTGGGACTACGTTTTTAGTAGGGAAAATAAAGTGCAAACTTTTATTTCACGGTTCATTGGCTGAGTAAGCTTGAGTTGGAGGAGATGGAGAAGAAGACAAAAACAATCCCTGAAACTACATAATATGCCGGAGTCAACTAACATTTTGAACCCCAAAAATTGGTGGTTTGTCTGTGGTTTCCAAATAAAAATGATTTTCACCCCGATCCTTGGGGAAGATAACTCCAATTTGACTAATTAATATTTTTCAGGTGGGCGAAAACCCACCAACCAGAGGAGTTGTTTGTTGGGATTTTTTGGGATTCGAGACGAAGGGTTTGGAGACTCGTGTTTTTTTTTTTTTTTTTTGGGGGGGGGGGGCGAATGTAATGTCTTGCTTACCCATGATGGATCCATGCAACTGGGAATTTTACCCACATTTTACTATAAAAATCAACCATTCATGTAGGTAAATAAATACCAGTCCCATGGATTCTATGGGTACGTACTGGTATATGGTGGCTCAAATGGTCTTGGGAGAGTAGGCTCAAAAGGTGGTGGTGGGCATGGATGTTTCATCAGGTAATGGCTGCTTTAAACAAGAATCGGGACCGAGAAAATGGGGCACTTTATTTACAAGGTGGGGCCCCTACGATCGTCATAAATGGAGTGATAAACCCTTTATAGTAAATGGAGTTATAACACTACTTATAATTTGTAGAGACCCACCTTCTAGGTACTTGGTGGGGAAAATGGTACTTAGTAATGATCGTTAGAAGTTGGGTTATAACTAGTACTAACCCCTGGAAGTTAGTTTATGAGTTCCCACATGGGTTGAATGTCACCCAACTTGCCAACTCATTACTAAGTACTATGAGCCCAGATACACTCTGGTAAACTAACATAGTTTCATGGGAACTGCGCCATCTACTTTTACCACTGTGTACCCTCACAAAAAAAAACAAAGGTAGCCCCTGAAAATCATTTGAAGACACAATTTCCTTCTTGGTCCTGGCGTATTTTCAGGGGCTTTTGCTACATCACATTGGATCCAGGTATGCTATTCTACATTTACCATAAAATCAACCAAATGTAGGTAAACATACTGGTTCCATGGATCCTATGGATATTAGATGGTATTAGTTTCAGGGATGGTAGGTTTTTTGATTGAGCAGTGATCAAAACCCTGATCATTTGCTGTAAAACAGTGATTTTACTACCCAGTTTCACAGGGATTTTAAGGATCCCGATAAACCAACCAATGTCATAACGGTTTTGATCACTGCTCATTTAATGTTTTCTTATTGGTCCAACAGTGGCTGGTTGCAAGGTGTTGGAGTTTGGGCAGTAGTGTTGCCAGCGTTGGGGACACGGTGACGGTCCGACATCCCAGTTTTTGCTTGTGCAGATGGTCTACTTTGAGGAAATTTCACATATTTTCCCGAAGGATCGGGTTGTTCCCCTTCCTTTTTGCGGCCTTTTTGTGGCTTATAAATGGGGGGTGATCCTATCTACTTACTAAGGGGGGCCGCGGGGCCCATCCTCCAAGTAGTCTGCTAGATATGCTAGATACAACATAAAATATACACTCCCGAAGTTTAACAGTTCGCCCCTGAAAATAGGCCTTCCCAATAGGAAAGGATCGTCTTCCAACCACCATTTTGTAAGGGGCGAACTGTTAAACTGCGGCGGGGTTGGAACATAGGACTTTGAACCTGGAAATCTCATTTTTCAGGGGTTCATGATCAAGTTCCATTCAATGTTCCATACCTTTGGATTTGTCTTGTGGACTTTTCACAACTCAATTTCCAGGAATCGTTTTTAGTAACTTTTTATTTATCAAAGAGTGGCAAATCCAAGTTTGGAATTCCATCATTGCTCATCCAGCTTAGTATTTATCTAGGTGGTGGTCTCACTCTTCCTCGCAGAATCATTGTTCAGTTGAAAATGAAAGTATTTGAATGGTAACGAGTATTGGAGATACACCTATCGTTCACGCAACCGTGATTATGGGACAGGGTAAACACTTGGTGTATTCACACCGTATTTGGGAAGGATTACCAGGCTGACTCATAGGTTCATCACTGCCTATGTTTCTTGGTGTTTGAGATGGATCTTTGAAATTTATGAATCTCTTCGTTGATCTGTGTGATTTGTTTGATATAACCAGGCTTTGGAAATTCCCTGTGTGAAAAAAAGACTTTTCATTACTATCTATCTTTGAATCTATTTATCTACCTATCTATCCATCCTATCCATCTATCCTGTAATCTTCTATCCATCCATCCATCCATCCATCCATCCATCCATCCATCCATCTGTCTGTCTGTCTGTCTGTCTGTCTGTCTGTCTGTCTATCTATTGTTCTATCTTTCTATCTATCTCTTATAACTAACTAGTACGGCCCCACCTTGTAGGGTATGTACATAGAACATGCACCTGCTTGGATTCTATTGTCAGCTCCTTGATTTCCGCAAGTTACGAGCTTGGTTAAGTGAGGCTAGGACGGACAAGAAGCTCCCCAAAAAATGTACGAGGGTATCCATGGAATTTAGTAACTAGTTAGGAAGTTGGTTTATAACCTATTTATGGGACTTAATATAGGGGTTATAATCCATTGACTAACTACGATGGACATCGCAGTACCATAGGTTTGCTTTTGCTGTTTTTGGGTGATTGTCTACGGATTCTACCATAGCAAAAAAAACCGTCAAGTCACTAATTTGCACCGTAGAAGAATGAAATCTACACCCCCGAAAACTAACTTGTCTCCGAAAAAGGGACTCTCTCATTAGGAAATTACATCTTCGAACCATTGATTTTCAGGGGACATGTTAGTTTTCTGGGAGTAAGTTTTGAGGTAGAGAACTGATTCTCTTTCTGAGATTGGGGGTGGTAGATATCATGAGCATCCTGGAATATTCTTCTGGCTCTCTTGGGTCATTGTTTCAATGGGGTGCTGCCAGCAAGAACATGCTCACTGCACTTGTGAAGGTACATGAGAAAGGTTGTATAGCATAGTTGTTTGAGATTTAGTTTGTCATGAGTTTGCATGTCTAGGGTTGTATCCATCTTTACAAAGCTTGAATGTATAAACACACAAGGTGAGGAGCAATTGGTATATAAGCTTATTATACCATGTATTTGTTTACGAGGCTATGCATTTAAGAAGTCCATTTCTACCATGCCAAGCGATGTTTCAGCAAGACCAAAACGTCAGGTGTCTTTGCAACTTCAACCCGAGAAGAAGGTGCAGTGGTGCAACGAGGGATGGCGAGGGGGGGAACCTCTACGAGGTGGGCCCAAACACCAGTTTATAATAGGGTTTTAACCGACTCTTATAGATGGCCGAAACTCAATGGGTAACTGGGGTTAGTAACTCCTATAAGTGTAATTATAAGCCTAACCATGTTTTTATAGGGGTGAAATATCCCCAGTTACCCATGAATCAATGAACATTTATAGGGGTTGGTTAAAACCATTTTTATAACTAGTAGATACTAGTAGGGGACTAGTAGGGCCCACCCTGAATGATTACTCATTTTTCAACGGCTGCTCCTCAGTCCAAGATAGCGGACTATCCCTATGTTTGCTGATAAATACCATCGGGATGGGTCTTCTCAGCGATTGTCATGTTACTTTGACGGATGCTTACGAAGTGCTGATTATTTGATTTACACAGTGCTGATTGCAACAGAAGTTGTCAGCACATAACTATGTACACTCTTAACTTGAGATGATCCCACTCCCGGGAAGAGACACCACCAGGTGAGAATGATAACATGTTTGCGGGCCGGGGGCATCGCCAACTTGCTTCCCAAAGTATTTGGAATACACTTCCCTGAAACTAAACAGCAGCATCGCACCTGAACATTCCAATGGTTGGAAGATGAAACATATATGGATTTGCTCTGCTAAAGGCAAGATGTTTGATGAAATTCCCTAAATGGTTGGTTTAGATGATTCAGTGCCTCTTTGGTGGCAAGAAAAGGGCTTAATTTCACTTGGCAAATCTTTGGTAGTCCTTTAAACCCTCAGCCCCAATATGAGTTTAGTGTGGTTTTACATATAACTCATTAAAAGGCTAACCTTTAGCAGGGTTTTACCTAAGTTCTGCCTAGTTCAGGGACGAAAAAATCTTTCTGTTAGACTTCCATGCACTTGGGAGAGTTTTTTTAACCTCTGAGCTCTATCCCTGGTGGATGGTTTTTTTCACGCTCAGCAGCAATCCACAGCAGGAACCGTGCCGACCTCTGTCATGTACACCCCCGAAGTTTAACATTTTCGCCCCTGAAATATGATGGTTGGAAGACGATCCTTTCCTTTTGGGATGGTATATTTTCAGGGGCTATGTTAAACTTCCAGGGGGTATATGTTCGTTTGGACCAGTGCGAATTTTGATGATAAGTATGAATTTGGGAAAATCTATTTTCCCGACTAAATGATCTGAGGGAAGAAAGTGGGGGGTTGTTCGCAGCAACCAGTGTACTTGGATTTGTTTGTTGGCCGATTTTTTGCTGATTTTACCAAGCTGAACCACCATCAAACCACCATTTGAGAGACGATCTTTCGAACTTTTGCCATCCGCATCTTAAGGATCGAAATCTATAAGGATAGTGCTGCCCCTTTTTTTTCATAAGGGATTTCAACGACTCCAACGATGAAAGAAGACTCCAACGATGGAAAGTGAGTTTACCCGTATAGGTTGGAAGTTTGTTGGGTGGTTTTGCCTATTATGTAGTCGTTGTTGATGGTTGGAGGTATCTCTACAAAAAACATTTGATATTTGGTGGTGATTTTGATGATATCCCCACAAGGTGGGCCCCCAATTACGATCGGTATAAATGGAGTTATGGTAGCCCTACAAATGGCCTTACAAATTTAGGGAACCCGGATTGTAACCCCTACCTACTTTTAATTTGTAGGGAACCACCTTGCAAGTGATCATACTTTAAGTTTAACCTGATTGCTTCCTTTGTGGTGGTTTACTCCCCCGAAAACTAACACATCCACCCCAAAAATAGTGGTTGGAAGCCGATCGTCTCCTTGTTGAAATGGCCACTTTTCAGGGGACTTTGGTTAGTTTTCGGGGTGTATTGATAAATTATATTTTGTTCAAGCCATGTGACCTTCACGGGGAAAAATCTCCGGGAACATTGGCGAAGATGCTGAGCCCAGCTCTTGGTAGCTGCCCATTTGGCGTGGTTGAGAAGATTGCTTTGCCATCAAAAATCCGGATTTGCCACGCCCGGGATGGAAGCACCGCGGGATGGAAGGAATGGATACTAAGCTCAGGTCTTGGGCATCTTGGAGTGCAGCATTCTGTGAGAAGTTCCTCACTTCCCTTGACATGCTGGACAACACAAAGGTGGTGAAGATGGAGCCCAGTCACCTTCAAAGGCTCCAGGTGGGCCAACAAGGCCCCAGGCCCCAGCATGAGATTTCAAGTAGCTATATCTTATACACCCTTGATTTAGTTTCATAGATACCAAGAATTACCACATTTCGCAGGTGAGTTACCTGTTCAAAACCCACCATCATATCCACCATTTTGTCAAAATCTCTGTTGCATTTTCCGGGAGAAGAAAGGCCCCCAACGTTCCCTGTAATGCTGCAAAAGCCCCTTGAAACGGCTCCAGGTGTCCTGGAGAAAAAGCAGCGGCTCGGAGTGATCCGACCAAAAAAAATATCCGGCGGCAGGTGAGGCAAAGCTAATGCTGCCGAGGAATCTCCGAAGTTTAACTCCCGATTGGTTCCCCTGGGTTTTTTTGATTCCTTACTAAAAAGATCGGATGTGATCATGCCCAATATATATATATATATATCATCTTGGATTTGGTTTTTTAAATGTGATGTTTTTACTTGTTACTAAACCATTTTACTTTTCACTAGACCGGTAAACCATCATCTTAGAATATCTTTGGAACTTTTTCCAAGCATTGAACAAGCAAGTGCAAGTAAACAATTCCGAGTTTTCTAAATGATTCTCTTCAAATTTTAAGGCCTATTCCCCAAAATTGCTTCAATGCTTTGCCGAAAAAAACTGCTTTCCACTTGGATGTCCCAGGAAGATAGTAAATGGTTTGTAAGTGGGATATAACCCCAATACAACCTATTTATAAGCAGGTTATAGCCCATTTACTAACCATTTACTAACTTCCTGGGACATCCAAGCAAACCTATCATTCCTGAAAATTCTATCAGACCTCGCAGCGGGAACAAAGGTCACACCTCCGTCCGTCTTCCGCGAACAAAAAAAAAGCCTGCGCGAACACGATACCTCGCAATAAACATGATGGCTGTCCATGATGGCTGTCTAAGACGAGGGTAGATGTTGCAAAAATGGGAATATGATGAGAATATGAAGTATTGGTTTGAGGGTAAACAAATATGTAAATATGCTGATAAGTATATTCTCCCAATTTGAGATTTCATGATATCCATGTATATGTATTTAACCACATTTAGTTGATGTTTATGGTAAACTCCTTCAACATACCATACATTGATATCATTGATCCTATAGGATTGTTTTTTTCAATGTTCAGTGTTTAGCTGGGTATGTAGATGGGCCTGACTCCTATGATTCTTGCCCACTCTCCACACAATGTTTACTACAAGTGGGGGTTCAGAACCAACGGACAGCGTGGCCTTTACGGCCCTTGTTGTTGTTGGTGCTGGTGGTTTCATGGCTGGTCAACCTACCCCCGCCCGGGCAACGTAACCCCCCGCAGAAATAAGGCTTTAATGGCCGGCCTTATTAAGGGAAACCAACGGTTAACAAGCCCTGATCATAAGGGACCTCGCCTATTTCTGGGGGGTGGGTAGATCAGCCATAATGGTGGTGGTTTCTTCTCAACAAAACAACATATGTCCAACAACGGAATCGAAGTGTTGAACAGCCATCATCTGACCAAGAAAGCGTCCAATAAATTGCCATGGAGGGATAAATGGATGTCATCTAACTGTTCAGTGGCTTTGTTTAGTTTTCGGGGGGTTAGTCTTCTATTTTGCATTCCAACCATCAACATACGGGATGAGGCATTGCATTTTAGCCATTTGAGAAGTTCTATTGCCAATAAACCACTATTTGGGAGAATATGTGTTGTTTTTTTTCAAGCATGTGGGGGGGTAGGTTGACCAGCCATGAAACTATAGAATGGACGGTCAATTCGTTGTTTGAGTTGGTTGTCTTATGATACCACCAACCAAACCACCAATTAACCATTGGCCATTGGCTTATTAAGCAAATCTAAGAGGGGTCTATACAAAGTGGATATGTTAGTTTTCGGGGTGACTCCACCACGAAGGAAGCAACCAATAAGTGAAACAACTTAAATTATGATCACTTCCAAGGTGGGACCCAACCCCGAAATATTTCGTAGGGTTATAACTCTGTATCGGTTATAACCCCCAGTTACCTACTGTTGATGGACAAAATCCTGCACCACCAAGGATGATAATTATCCCATTATTTATAGGGTTTTAACCATCCCAGGTGGTGCAGGATTTCTTCCATCAACAGTATTTGCAAGGTTACATGGATTATAACTCGATGCATTTATAACCATCGGTTCGGGGCCCACTTGAGCAACGGCAACAAAACCCTTATGACAGTCCATTATATCGATTGCTTCATAGGGATCCTTGTATAGTGGCCTTTCATAATCCCTATTTAACTGGGTAGGATAATGGCCTACATACAGCAAATTACCAAGGTTTTGGTCACTGCCCATTTTGACAGCCACACATCCTGGCAGCTTCGCATGAGTTAAAAACGGACGTGGAAACTTACTCGCGCGGTGGTGATGTCACTCGTGGCTGTGTGTCCCGAAAGAAAAGGGACAAAGTGGTGATGGGGTGCGTATTGGGAATGGTATATGTATAACCTAGCATATAATTTACCATCAAAAATTGAATGGGACCTTACCAACGGACCCCTATTGAAGTTGCTAGAGCTATTGGATCCTCAGGTTTAGGGGTCCGTTCAGTGGGTCCTGTTGGAGATTTCTTGGAATTTACCATCAACAATCAACCATTCCTGTAGGTAAATATATATATATACATATCTTTTCCTGTAGGTAGAGACATCGAAGATCCTGTTGGTTTACTTGGATTTGTTGAAGGTGATTACCTTTTTATCAAGGTAAATCACCATCAAAACATCAGTTGAGAGAATATGTTTGGAACTTTTGAGAGATGGTTAGTAGTTTCCGTGGGTGTATTGAACTAGCATGTTACAAAATGATACGAGGTGGGCCCCTACCAGTTATAAATGGAATTATAACTCCACTTATAGGGGTTATAACCCCCCAGTTACCCATGTGTCAGGCCATTTATAGCGGATATAACCCTATACTTATAACTAGCAGGGGCCCACCTTGTATCAAAACAACACATGTTGCAGTTTTTGGTTTCGTTGATCTGCGTATGCCCTAACTATACATATTAATTATGTAGCATCTTCCCTTTTGTTTGCTACACACATCAGCACGGTGGATCTGTTTTTATTGAGACTTGGCTGAACTTTTGTTTCTTAGCGGCTCAAAACCAACGGACACCTTTGGAACAAAAGGAAAGGGCTCGGTTCACCCGAGTGGCTGAACTCCTGCAGGTCTGGTGTCGGTGGATTTTTGGAAAACAGTTGCCAGCTGTATTGGAGCTCGCAACTTTTGAAACACACATCAGGTGATGGTGATATCAACAGATGTTTCAGGTTGTAAAAGGTGATAGGTAGCATATAATCACCCGATGGGCAGTATATATACCGCTTATGTACCAGGTACATATTACCTTAGAGGGGGTTATATAATCCCTACCACCTATCACCAGAACCAGACTAATCCATTAACAATAAGATATATCCCTTTTAGAAAGGTGGGTGAATTAGTTATAGGGAAATCCTCATCCCCTCCTAAGTTCTTGGAATTTGCACCCTAGCACTTAAGCAGCAGACCCTGAATTTGCCTCGCCCCAAACCATTTTTATTTAAGGGAGTTTCGGAAAAATTAAAGATATATGATGAACTTTTGATGACTTTTCTATGGGACCTTTTTTGATGGCCGAAAATAGATGGGTTTGCCTGGGGGTGAAACAACCAAACTCATAGGGATGATTATACCTCCTCTTATAACTGGTTTTGGAGGCCCGCTCGGTAGGTGTCATTGAGACTTCAATGTTGTTTGTTCCCTAAGGATCCAGATACTGTATATCCTAAGAAAGGGATGTCCTCTACATTCCTATTCCGGGGATGGGATGGTTCGACCATCAATCCTACTTGATCAGGAGGGGTTGAGAAATTCTTAGGGAAGGTGAATCAAGGGCCCCTACTAACCTAGTGAAGATGGTTTTTCCGGGGTTTGGGGAGCACCTAAACGGGAATCAAAGGGGTCTGGATTCTTAAGGAATGAATGTGACAAGCTTTACACAAAATCCATTCCAGCTCGCTCGGAGTGAACCGCTGCGAGATTTGGTTTTCGGAGCGTTTGGGGATCCCTGAAAGTTGCGAAGCAGCTTAAATGAGTAGCCTGGATGATTTTTTTCCGTACTAAATCGTCTTAATTTACAATGCAGAATATAGGACTCTTGGCATACATGTATTACCATACATGTTTTTATATATAAAATATAAACTCCACTGTTGATCCACAATTTTTTAGAAAATCCCTCCGCAACCAGGTCGCCATGGGTGATGGAACGTCGGGATGCTCACCGTTGGGGTTTAATCCAAGAGTTCTATGCGAAGCGTGCTGAAAAAAAACACTTATTCCATCCCATAGGATCCATGTATGGTATATTAACCTACATTTACCATAGGAATCAACCAAATGTAGGTGAATATACCAGTCCCATGGATGGTATGGGCATGTTACACCCGGGAAAATTCAGTGGTTGGAATCCAAAAATGGAAGTGGATGGTTCAGATGAGTTTCGTTGAATCAATTGGTTGATCTTTAGAGTTCCTTTCGCCATAAAATTTCAGGATGTATTATGTTCTTTGAATGTGGGAAATGAACACCATAATTATCACTACTTCTACGTGGGAATCTTGGATGTTCTTTCACTTTTTCGCTTTGAGGGGCCTGAGGTTTAGCCAAAAGTTGATGTATTTGCTATTAACCATTAACCTTCCAAGTTTGAGTGTTCTTACGGGTTGGGAAGTGGTGTTTTGTTTCAACGGATTGGATTCCATGGGATGAACATTTTTACCATCATGGTCCACCATTTGAGAGAATACACTCCCCCAAGACTAGCATATTATATCCCCTGAAAAATGCTGATTGGAAGATTTTTGTTCCTCTTGAAAGGGTTTCTTTTCAGGGGACATGTTCATCTTTGAGTGTGTATTTCTTAGAACTTGTTCCATCCGCATCAAAGCGTCCCAAATCCAAGAAAATGATGGGACTGGAAGAGGGATCAGGCGGATCTGTTCTTGGGGGGGGGGGCCAAACTTTTTCCTAGGGCTATCTTGAACTCTCGTGGGGGTAATGGCATGTTGTCTGGATTTTGTTAAGGTGGTTCTTTACTTTGTACCATGGTAGATCACCATCAAGCCACCATTTTATAAGACTATTTTGGGAACTTTATCCAAGCATCTTATAGAAATCCAAAAACCTAAATATGATTCCAGACACTCAAAGTGTAGGATTTGATTTTTTTGGAACCTTTTCCAAGCATCAAAAACTCGCAAGTCCAAGATGTACTTTACTGGGATGTCCTATACTTAGTAAATGGATCATAACCCTTATAAAAGCAGGTTGTAAGTCCCATAAATAGGTGAAAAAAACCCACTTGCCTAACGATCGTTACGATCACTTCCATGAACATCCTACTGTTGAATCGAAGACATCCTGCACCACCTGTTACTTCTGCAATCCTATGAAAAATTGCTAAGTAGGTGGTGGTTTCAAATATTTTTTTATGCTCACCCCGAAAAATGGGGGAAGATGTTCACCCATTTTCGACTTACGCATATTTTTCAAAATGGGTTGGTTCAACCACCAACCAGTTTTCCTACACAAAAAACAGATGTTCCACCCCCAAAAATCATCATGGACGGTATGGGTTATTAAACCCTATGGAAAAATTGGGATTTTCTCCATACCAACCCTCCAGTAAACTAACATAGCAATGGAATGTCTCCATTTTCAATAGGAAATACATCTTCATTCAGGTTCCATTTTCCAGCCAGCGATGCTAGTTTACCAGAGGGTAGATTGGATTTTCTCCATACCAACCTAGTAGTCACTTGCCAATTCCCATCATCCCAGTTTTGAAGGTTATTTCCCAGGTGAAACTTTCGCTGACCGACCATCCTTTCCAGGCCAGCGATGGGTAAGCGTCACAAGAAGACGCATAGTACCTTGGGCAAAACCACCACCTTAGTTGAAGGTTGAGTTTTCGCAATGATTTTCCACCCTGGTTGGTTTTTGGGGATGAAATCATACCGAGTTATATATTGGATTATTTCCTAAACCATTAGATAAACCATGAAATAAAGATCCCTATTCACCAACCAGGATTTCATGGTTATAACCCTATCTATCACTGCTAAGGGTCCCACCTTGTAGCATGGGATTCATCACTAAAAACAAAACTATGAATTCTTAACTATGGGTGGTGGTTTCAAATAAGTAGTTGTTTATGTCGTTCAGCACTAATTTGTGGAAATGATCCAAATTTCTATTCACCGGTGGAAGCTTCCACGGGAATTTTTGGTGTGTCCGAAGACGTCCAGGCAAAAAAGTGACTTTTGCCGAAATAACACGAGATTTCTATTTTTAAGGTCATTTTTTTCGGGATTATAACTGTTGTGAATTAGTTCATGTGGCGTGACTTAAAGGGAACTCATGCAAATCATGGTGCCGCTGTTGAATTTCTGGTCAGTTTGAAGAGAGCATGGTTCGAGGACAACTTTCGAGTAGGTCTAGAGACCTGCCAAGAGATCTGTCAGGTGTTTGGACATTGGCAAAATACAGAGAGAGTCTTGCAACTTGGAATTCTTCAAGCGAAGGTCTATGTTCTGGGAAATGATCCCGACGCAGAACTCAGCTGCAGGACCTGGACGACTGGGACTCCTTCTCTACAATCAAAGGAGACCTCGGCGAGAACCGAGAGCCGGTTCGGGAACTGCAGGCGTGGAACGCCTCACGTTGAAGACCACAGGACCTGTGGACGGAGCCGGCAGTGGATCACACCATCAATCTTGAGTCCATCGCAATTGAAGTATGCTTTTTCAGAGCTTCTCCCATTGCATAGGCAGCTTCGCTTCTTTGTTCGATGTAAGAGAGCTTTTAAAGTAGTGCTGCGTATAATCTCCATGTGCCGTGAATTTCTGAACAAAAGTCAAAGGGAAAATGGTGGTACTGTTGATGGAAGAAATCCTGCACCACCTGAGATGTCTAAATCCCTGTGAATCCTGGGATCTTTACCATATCAACTGGTGCAGGATTTCTTCCATCAACAGTAGTCATTGCCATGTTGGTTTGTCTCTTCAAGCACTATCTCCCTATATCAACCCTTCCTTGAGACCGAGTCTGCCAAGCACCCTTGGGATTGTACCCCCAAGGAGCCCTTTCAAAGGGGATATACAAAATGATACCCAAGAAATACCCACTATATAAGGTGCAGGGGTTGAGTATTAATGGTACCAGATCTCAAGGGTACCACCATTTTCCCTATGAAAAAGATTGGCATGGTGAAAGTGTTGAGTGGTCTTAGCGTGAAATTTGCCCTTCTTGAGCTTTAGAAATCGGCAGAATTTGGGATGATGATTTTGGATGAAAGGGGTCAAGCTGGCATATGGATCAAGAAGGTTACGGTGTACCTCTGATGTTCCATGGTGATCAACTGCGTAGTTTTTAGGTTTAAAAGTGATGGTACTTCACCTTGTTTCTTTTGTTGGTAATGTTTATACGGGGGGGCATGAACCTCGCAAAACCTTGATAAATCATGCTAAGGCTAAGGAAGACTCACCACTAAACCCTGATAAGTCATGCTAAACCCTGTTGAAGGGGGGACATGAACCTCGCTAAACCCTGCTAAATCATGCTTTTAAAGGCTCACCACTTTCTTGTGCATCCTAGTGACTACTTCACCTCCCCCCGAGGCCTTTGCCCACGCTGCGGCAAGCGCTCTTACCACACGTCACTTTGGATAAAACTGGATAGGAGTTGGACCTGACCAGGGGAGTTGGAAAGTACTTGGATAATCTTGGATAGGTGGAAATGGAGGGGGTGAGGGGTTTATAAGTTTTTTGTTGCTATTGTAGGTTTTTTGCTGTTTTCTTGGATTTTGTGATGTTTAAGGAGGACATACAGCTTGGATTTGTTTGATGGTGATGTTTTTTTTGCCATGGGAAATGATGGTCAGTTTTATCAATTTGGCGACTGGCGCATGGACCTAAAAGAATGTGGCATTAGGGATGTGGGAATTTCTTATCACGCCTTTTATTTCTGGTGGTAGTTGTGCCAATTGATATACTACAAGAAATAGTAATGTAAAAAGAGGTGAATATTCTGAATATTTATTGAGAACTATTGAGTATATTACTATGTTGGTTTGCTAGACGCTATCTAAACGAGATGTATCCCTGCAGTTACACCAACGACATCCGCTCACAAAAAAATGAAACAATGAATACTAGCGTACCTCTAAGGTTGTTTCAACACACCTTTGAAAGACTAAGACACCCCGCAAAGAAAAGACACCCCGAAAAAGTGTTACTAACCGGCTCTAAAGTGATTCACATTTCATAGTTGGCGGATTACATATTTAGTAGGTAAAACAAAGTTCGATCTTCTATTTCAGATTATTTCAGGGTCCATTGGCTGAGTGAGTTAAACCATCAAAAAGAACTAGGATTCAATTGAATCGCAGCTGCTCAGCTTCGATCCAAAAAAAGCCCCTCCGATGGCATGGGAATCTAAGGGGCCCACCCCTGAATGCCACCTAAAACACCAATAAATAGCCGGCCCTATGAAAAGGGGTTATGAAGCCCAGCATTGTCCCTTCATAATATCAATGATTTTGCCCACATACCCTGGGAAGATACCCCAGACTTCCCGAAACCCCCCAAAAAGAAAGAATTCCTTCATCAACTGTTGATGAAACATCCGGGGTACCTTCCAGGGGTATGTGGGTGAGATCTTAGATAATCCCTTAAAAAGACCTTATTTTCTGGGGAGGGGTGGCATTGGGTGCCCTTAAAAAGCCCGCCTTTTCGCCCTTGAATGGACTCTCAGGCAGAACAAACGTTGCGCTGCCTGCGGGTGGGATATCCTGGGAGAGATGGGCGGAAAACATCCCCCAAGCGAATGTCGCGGTACACGGTACTTACCCTCAAACTACTAGTAAATATTCCTAATTACAACGTTGCCCCACATAGAAATAGGACTTATGAGAATAGGCCATATAGCAATAGGCCCCAATATTCCCAACCGTAGTAGTCTTGTGAAAATAAGCCTTTTGCCCACGAGGAAAGGAGCGTCTTCCTAATTACCATTTTTTAGGGGCTTTTGCTGTTTGTTCTTAAGGATGGTATCGATGCTTCATACATTGGAATGTTATGTGGAACCTTTACAGTCGAAGTTCCATTTGGCTTCAGTTTCATGGATTTTCGTGGTACATGTACAAGGCGAGCCCCTGCTAGTTGTAAATGGAGTTATGAGTTAAAGCCCCTGTTAGTTGGATTTGTTCACCCCAGGCAAACCCATTTGATCTAAGGCTTTTTTTTTTACGGATCCCATGTCACTCCACCTGGTAGGTTGCGGCCCACCTGGTAGGTTGCGAAAAAAATAAAACATCAACCGGAAGAATCGAAGCATACTGGTTGTTTCATAGGGATCTGGGATCTGTATAATGATTTACTATAATCCCCACATGTATAAATGGTTCGCAATGTGATTTATCAATACCTGATATCCACTAATTGAAGCTTCGGAAGCTTCGGAAACAGCCCAGCAGCTCAAACAGTATACAGTTGGTTCCTTCAGTTCTTACCATGAAGAATGAAGGTTTTACACCCCAAAATATGGGTTAGAACACCCTAAAAATGAAGGAACCACGGGTTCCCTTGGTATCTACAGGGTGGGCGCAGTCACCAGTTACAAGTGGAAATATGGAGCCCCTATCAGGTCTATACGTCGTTTTTTTTGTTCACCCCAGTGAACCCCATGTTTTTGTCGGCCATTTAAAGTAGGGGGCCCCTACTTATAAGGGATCGGCTGGCGGCTCGGGTTTTTCCTTGTAATATATTAGGCAATCCGGAAAACATGGGGACTTTCTGCATGCAGATGGAAGTCCGATGGGAAGTCCGTGAGACAGTTTGAAACGGCGATGTTTTTGGGCAAAGGATTTGAACACCGAAAACGGCGAAACCCTTAAGATCTGTTTTTCGTGTGATTAAGGTACAGTGGGAAACTTCAATCCAAATATTGCCTTTAGTTTGGGTCCGTGAATTATGAAATAGATTGAAATACTTTATAAATTAGCTTGGGAGGGTCGAGTCAAAATCTCTGTTTGTGAGGTTTTAGAGATTTTCGTCCTTTGTTTGGGGCAGGTTTTTCTAATGTTCCACTTACTAACTGGGATGATCCTCCAAGTATCTCTCCAGACACATGTTTTTCACACTCCCATCTCTGTCGCAGATATCCCGCCAAGAAGATTCGATCGTATGAATGGTCCAAGAAGGCAGGGGTGGAAAAAAAAAAGCTGCGTGGACGTCCCAAGAAGTTAGTAAATGGTTAGGATCAATGGGTTATAGCCCCAATGAATCCCCCATTTCTAAGTAGGTTACAACCCATTGATCCTAGCCATTGATCCTAAGTTCCAACCGGACATCCAAAGTGGATTGTCATCATTTCAAACCCCTAACGGATCCTCAAAGGTAATGTTGAAAACCAATATATTGTTTCTACTAGTGGCTCGGGACTTTTGATGTCTTTCTATTCATTTTCTACAAATGTTTGGGGTGATGACCTATTTTTGAATCTTCCTTCAGAAGCTGGGAAGTGGAGAAGATTTTGGGTTCTGGGAATGGGAGAAATCTCTGTGAAGATTTTGGGTGAAGATATGTAACTCTTTCAGGGTTTTCTTGTTGGGGGACGGTCGATGACGAAAAAATATACTGCGGGAGGGAGTGAAACACTGGGATCCCAAAACCCATAGGATCTATGGGACTGGTATATTCACCTACATTTTGGTTGATTTCTATGGTAAATGTAATAATGTAGGTAAATATACCATACAGGGATCCTATGGGAAATATTGTTGGTGACGCTAGTGTCCTTTTACTATAACCATCTTACTGGGATTTGCTTTCAAGGGTGCTTGATTGCTATGTTTCTTTGGGGTCCTTGTAAAATGCTGCTATTCAGGTGACATTCGTTATTTCTTAGGGTATTGAACAGTCCCAAGTCGAGGACGATGAAGAAACAAAAACGACAGGTATTGACTATCAAACAGTATAAACATCCAACCCCACACAAACGAACCAATACTAGATGGTGGTTTCAATTAGCCCTACTTAGGGAAATGTTTCAATTTGACTAATATTTTCAAATGGGTTGAAACCACCAACTAGCCACTATTTACAGTGTTTCATACATGTCAGGTGGTGCAGGGATTCTTCCATCAACAGTATGGTAAATGTAGCTAAATATACCACACAAACGAACCAATAGCAGTGAACAAAAACACAAAAAACACCAACGAAACCTGCCGCGTGAAAACGGCTGCCTACAAAACCCGCCAGTCCAAGCGTAGACGAGCCCCTGGCACCGGCCGCATGAGTTACGTCAGAGAACCGAGAGTCGTTTTTTTTGGGGGATGAGACAACGCCCGGAGAGCGGCCGGATGTATCTCCAATTGAGCAATGAAAAAAACCCTGGTTGGTTGGATTATATAGGGGATGAATTCCTACCCAGTTATATGGGGATTAAAATAAACCATTATAAGGATCCCTATTAACCAACCAGTATAATGGAAAGTAACAAGTGTTTTTTTCGTGGCTTAATTATGACACAAAAAAATCAAAAAAGGTGAAATCAGGGTGATATCTACCCTGCTGATATTGGGGGAACGATTTGGAGTAGTTGGGATGATGTATTTTTCCGATCCTAAATGAGGAGCAATTTGGAACCCCAGAATCCTCAAAATCAGAGGGTAGTAAACACATGTTAGCAGCAACCAATGCTCTGGTTATTTGCTGTATATATATATAGGGGATTATAGATATTATAGTGTACTCAGTTATATAGGGATTCTAGTAAGCAATTTTAAGGATCCCTATGAACCAATCAGTATAATGGATATAATGGACAGTCATAAGGGTCTTGAACGTTGCTCAAATGCTTTGGGTTCAAAACTCCCATTGGTTTCTATAGACCCATTGCTCATTACTGTATATGTGAGGATTTTTTCAAAGGGTGGGAACACCCTTCCTAATATAAGGAGTTTAGACTCTTACACAAGTGGGGGCGTCATATTTTTGGATGGTTTTGACCCATAAAAAGGAAGGGAAGTGAACCCCAACAAAATGGAAGGTCACTTAGATCTCCAAGATTGCCATACCCTCCGTTTTTGTTTGTGTTTTGTTTTTTGTTCATCAATTACTTTCAACATGTTTATTCTCCAACATTTTGGGAACTGATCCAATTTGACTTGCGTTTTTGTTTGTAAAAAAAAATGGGTTGAAAACCATCAGCCTCGCCCTGGAAGTGTTTTATGGAGACCACCAACTGCCCGTCAGATAGGAGTATTAGACCAATGAAAACAGGGCCCTTGGTTGTTCATAAATCCCAAGGTGGTAGCTTTAGGGTTCATCCACTTTTTTCATGAAACTTGCCAAAGCGTAGCCGGCCTCCTTATGATCAGGGCTTATTAATCATTGGTTTCCCTTAATAAGGCCGGCTATTCAACCCTTAATTCTGGGGGGGGTAGGCGGGGTAGGCTACGGGGGGTGTACTTTGCACATGGAGATGTTTATACTTTGTTTCATCTCCTTAGGGAGTATGCAAATCAACATTCCAGCACTTCGTTGAAGATGTACAACCAGGACCTGGCAGGCTTCTTCATTAGCATTGCCATCAAGCGGTTTTTGGAGTCATGGCAAATTCTTCTACGATTCCTTGAATCCAAGATGACAGTCCACCCTGATGAGTTCTTCTCCGTGACCCCAGTCAAACAGAACAACTCTGGGGAGAAGGGCCAGGAAAGGGAGGGAAAGGAATGTTAAAAGGAGGCCATCGCCACGACGCTGCCCAGCTCCGCCGCCAACACCTCCGGACAGTGGAGCGAGTTCTGAATCATTGCCAGCAGCAACTACAGCAAATGCAAATGCAGAACAACCAGTTGCAACACATCATTAAGGGTAGAACATTCAGATGATCAAAATCGGAGATGTTCCAGACCTTTTGGTCTCAGCTTTGCAGATGCAGTCCTTCAGCTTGGATTCCAAGACTTTTCGTCAAGTTCAAGGATCACCAATGGGTTCCCCTCTTTCTCCAGCTCTTTGCCTGATGGTGGTTTCCATCTATGAGGAGATTTGTTACTCGACTCATCGAACTCTGCTGACCAACCACCATCTCCAAGCTCTATATCTTCGATATGTGGACAACAGATTGCTTCCTGTACCAGAAGGACTTTGTGACCTGGGCCCTCTTCAAATCTTGACCCATGAAGACTTCTACAAAGCTCCCATCGTTTTGGAAACAGAACCAGACCAAGAATTCCTTGGTTTCCAGTTGGAGTTGAATCCTTTTGAGATGATTTACCAGTGCCCTTGATCAGCCATGATTAGTGACAAATGAACGTTTGTAGAGGTTCCCTCCTATCATTTACCAACAAAATATCAACCCATCATAGGTAAAGATACCATGCATGGATCCTAGCAAAGATGAAGAATCATGAAAATCACCAAGACTTTGGCCTTCACGGGGTGCAGAGAAATTTGAGGAAGCATTCAGTTCATGAACAATTTCAGGTACCTAAAATAGAGATGTAAGCTGTAGGTAAGCGAAAACCCACCCCTAAAAACAGGAGAACATAAGGTGACCAGTACGTCCTTTGAAAACGGTACCTGAAACTCTTGGTGATCAGTATAGAAGTGTGTTCAACATCATGAGGAAGCACCTGACAGTGGTGGCACATGGGTGGCAGAAGGAATTTGTTCTTCTAACCATTGGAATTTTGACCGGGGAAAATCTCGCTGATTTTTTTTCAGGGAGGGTAACCACGCGCAACATATATAACTAGGTGGTAGTTTCAAATATTTTTTTATTTTCATCCCTATTTGGGGGAAGATGAACCCATTTTGACGAGCATATTTTTCAGATGGGTTGGTTCAACCACCAACCAGATAATTAATTCTAACCAACTCAGCCTTTGGTCAATTTGTTTTTTTACTCAGTGAGTTTTTTTTCCCACAAGGTTGGTTTGAAGAAGGGAACCTTTCCCTAAAGCCTTTGGTTTTAGATTGATAAGTACTTATCATATAGGTCAAGATAAAGTTTTAGTGCAACTACCTGGATGCCAAAGTAGATATGTCTACCAAAAGGGTTGACACATTGATTCATGAGATTGTCACATCATATCAATTACATCCCTGAAATTTTAACATAGCCCCAAAAAATAGGCAATCCCAAAAGGAAACTCATCTTCCAACCACCATTTTTCAGGGGCTATGTTAAATTTCGGGGGTGTATATGATATGATATATGCATATATATTCATATATATATATACACATAATAATAGTGCATTGATGTGCATTGTTTGGATTGGTGTCATATAATGACCCCTGTACTCTACTACAGCTATCCACCACTCATTCATGGTGTTAGATAGTAACACATAAATAATTACTCGTTCCTAAACAGCTCTTTATCCTTGCATTAGACCAGGTTAAAACCAGCATTTTTCTCCCTTCATTGAGGTGGTATAGAGTATGAAAGATCATTTTCCTTACTTCACCGGTTCCTTGGATATACACTCCCCGAAACTAACATAGCACCTGAAAATAGGCCGGGCCCCAAAAGGAAGCTAATATTCCAACCATCCATTTTTAGGGTGCGAAAATGTTAGTTTCAGGGAGGGTAATACAAAGTGTACTTATAATCCAGATGATCATCTCTACAATCTCATCACCCCTTCGCCAATAAGCTTTGTTTGTCGATGTGTGAACTAAGGTGAAGCACATTGGCCGACGCTTCAAGAATGGGTGGGGGGAGCTTGAGCTTCGTTTGTTTTTTTTCTGTGATCCAGGATGTATTGAAATTGAATCATTTTGTTGGTCTAGAAAATGTAATGTTGATACCCAAAAATCATGCTTTGGAAAAGTTAACTCCTCTGAGATCTGACAACTGTTTTTGTATATCTATATTAGATGTCACGGATTTATGGAGTTTTATTTTATGAAGATCCTTTTTGTTGATCTCCTCTTTTGGGCCATGTTTTGGACTATAGGATTTGTTTAATGCAATATTGGACCCATGGGACCGGAGAATGAGGATTCTTTGCGTCCAAGTCGTGTTTTCCCTGGCAGTCGTTGCCACCATTAAAAAGATGCTGGCTCCTTTTGGATGATGATAAACCTCTACTCAAAAATTGGTGGTTCGTAAACCAACCGGACTAAGAAATGGTGGTTGGACTTCCAAGTGTTTTTTTGTTTTTTCGATTGTTCGATTGTAGACGACTCATACTGTTGATGGAAGGAATCCTTCCCACCTTCTAATCAATGTGATAAACTACCTATCAACTTCTGCAGTGCTGCAGGATTTCTTCCATCAACAGTAGGAGGGTCTTTAGCTTTTTTTTGTGCCCCATATAGACACTTGCAGTCATTATGTGACAATATTTTCTCACCTTCTGAATGATTGAACTACGCTGAATGTGTGAAGTGTTAGACTTTTTTTGGGAGATGGAAATCGTGAGCGAAAACATCTCACTCCAAGCAATAAGGCCTTATTAGAAGAATATGAAGGGCCAATAATGGGTTTCATAATTCCTAGATCATATCGCCATACCCAGATGCTCCATGAATGATTTACTTTCGGTGAAACATGGTCACCATTTTTAGTGGGAAATGGCTCGGTCAATATTCCCGGAGCATGGAGCATCTGGGAACCCCGAAAAATAAGTTCCAGAATCACCAGGAAAATCCAAGAAATCTCCAACAAGACCCACTGAATGGACCCCGAAAAAACTTGAGTATCTAATAGCGCTGGTTGGTACCTTGCCGAGGAGGGGTCCGTTGGGATTCGGTCCCGTTTGATTTTTGATGGAGAAAATCATCTTTCTTCCTAATTTCCAAGCTTTGGGGCTTCCCAGCTGTTGGGTTTTTGCGGGGGACTTTCCGGTCGGTCAACCAGGTTCCGCGAAGGCGGAGCTCCACCAGCCAGGAAGAAGGTGGCCAAGAAGGACTAAGGCAAGGCTTCAAAAGATGGGCGTAAAGTCAATTTATGGCAATGTATCAGCCGAGGTCACCCTAAGAGGTAATCTGGTTGGTGAGTTTTTTATGTTTTTTAATTTTCATCCATGAAATTAGGGAAATCATTCAATGTAACTAATATGTTTAAGATGGGTTGAAACCACCAACCAGTAATTTAGGAAGGGAATCCTACCCAAATAGGCGAAAAATTCAGGTTAAGGATTTATAATAAATTGCCCAGAGTCAATGGCTTTACGAGGTGGGTACAACTCCATATATATGGGTGAACTAACCCCAGGTACCCATTTATTTTCGGCCATTTATAGGGGAGCAATGAAGTTTGCTGTTGGTTGAATGAAAAAAGGGGCCCTGAAAGGTTGTTTATAAGGGGATTTATAGAGGGGATGAAAATTTCTACACAATTATATGTGGATTATTTATGATTATTTCATAAGCCATGAAATAAATATCCCTATTAATCAACCAGGATTCCAGAATTCAATGTAAAGTAACCGGGGTTTTCTCGTGGAAATACATGTTCCAAGGCCCATCATGTTTGGTATCTATGTCATATTTTGGCTTGTACTTGGAGGGTCATCCCACTTAGGAAGTAGTTAGAAGTTAGCAACCCTCAATTATAAGCCATTTGGGCCATTTGGAAGGGGAACAATCCTACTTTTGGGACCTATTAACCATGGAACCATAATCACTTACTAGTTTTTCGGATGATCCTTTACCATGAAAGCCATGCATACAAAGGCCAAAAGAAGGTCAGTTTTGCAATTGACCAAAGGAGTGGACCTTGAGGCGTTGGGTCGCCAGCTCAGAAGATGACCAGCGCTTGACATTTCAGCTGTGTCCTTGTCCAGTTCTTTGGCCGCCATTCCTATTCGGCCCTGAACGGTGGTGAGATGGCTGCCAAGGCCATGAAAGCAAAGGAAGAACGGAATGGGCCAGGTAAAGGCTGCGCTGTGCCCCGCTTCTTGCCTTGGCAGACAGCCCGGCGTTTACTACCTGGAGAATGTGTATTCTGACGAAAGAGCCGTCAGGCACAGTAATTGCGGCTGTAGAATTGCATACGGCTCTGTAGAACCAATGGATCAAGGACCGCATCGAGTACTACAAGCGAGTGGAGCCCTTGGCACCACCCAGGTGATGCTTCAGTTGGACCTTCATCGTCACATCGTCGTCGACTTAAACGCCGTATTTAGTGATGAATCCCTAGAAACCCAATCACCTCGTCAAAGGATGATTATGAATTTTATAAATGGTAAAAATAAATGGTACCTGGGGTTAGAGCTAGCCCCAATTAGTAACTGGTAGATCTGGTAGGCGCCCATCTTGTGGTGTGTAGACTTTTGACAGCTGCTCACATCTATATATATGGGTTACACCCGCGGCCCCCTTCATGGCAGGCCGAAATCGGAACTCCGAGCAAGCTGGTGCTGTGGAAGAACTCGCGAACAACCCGTGTCCGTGGAAGAAAAAAAATCCGTGGCAGTTATAGCTTGGGATTTGTACGAAGCCCCTCCCAAGATCTCATCATCACCACAATGTCACAAGGTGTGCCCCTACTGATTTTTAGAAGGATAATAGGTCTATAACTCCACTTGTAAGGGTTATAACCCCAGTGACCAATTTTATAAGGCCATTTCTAGGGGTTTTTAGAACTCCACTTATCATGATCGTAGGATCCCACCTTGCAGGATGATGAACATGTCTCTCATGTTTTTTCTGCGAGGGCTTGGGGATCACAGCCTACAAAGCTTTGTTACTCAAATTCCGATTGACTGACGTTGGATGCCCGTACAATGTGGGCCCTACTATAGGTTTACGGGACCCTTTTTTTTAAAGGCCGAAAATTTGGGGGTGAAAAGAAAAACGGCAAGTTAATAGGGGCGCCATAACTCCACATAAAACTGGTTTCTCGGCCCACTTTGTGACAAAGGGCTGAGTTCAAGTTCACAGGATATCCAAAGCCCCACGACTTGTGTTTGTGTGGTGATGAGTCGGATTTTGTTGAAGGGCTTGTTGGGGATCCTTGAGGAATCTTCGGAAATCACAGAAAAATTAGAAAAGTATAGGAAAGATTAGGGATCGCCCTGAAGAATTCTAAAGCCATTCTTGAGTTTTTTTTTGGGTGATGGAGCAAGGTAAACCACCATCGAACCCCACCATTCGAGAGAATATGTTTGGAACTTTTGCCATCCGCATCTTTTTCAGCAAAAGTTATTCTGGCTTGATAAAAAAGGAAGCAAAAAATGCAAGGTGATTTGAAAAAAAACAGCGGCATGCATCTCTCAGGAAGACATCGTTTTGACGGCTTAGAAACACCTACAAATGTGAATCTCCCACAGAAAAAGACAACATCCTCAGCATTGGCAGAAACAAAGACACAATGGCGTGCGACATCATTCCCTTAGATTTCTTAAACAATCTATGTTGAAAACATGGGAAGTAAAGAATGCAAACTTCATCATTGCGGGTGACGTCGATCTAAATCACCTCAAAAGCCTGTTTTTTTCTCCTTGTTTGGAAGTTCAGCCTTGAAAGGCTTTCCGGCGGGGATGGAAGTGGACTGGTGAAATTCCCTTGGTCTTGATAGGTCATCTATCATGTGGGTTGATGACTTTCACTCCTGGGTGATCATATACAAGGTCGGTGGCCCTTACTAAATAAAAATGGAGTTAATTGGAGTTAGAACCCCTATAAGTATAGAGTTATAAGCCCAATTACCCATTCATCAAGCCATACATAGGGGTTATGACAATACTTATATCTAGTAGGACCCACCTTGTGCATATACGCAATCAATCTACAAGTGATAATTTTCGATCTTTTTAATCGACACCCGGGAAAAAGGAAAAGGCGGTAAGTTTCATAGAATCATGAAATTGGACTCATATAATTACACCACTTCTATTTGCTGTTTATACCAGGTAGTTTTTTTGGTTGCATAGATTCCGGATTAAAAACATGCTACATATTAACTTCTTTCGAGGTAAAAGCCTTTCGCAAGGCATTACCATTCATTTCCCAATGGAATCTCATCAGAAGACTACCCACCACTTAAATTACACAGATGTTGTGACACTTCAACAACATTGAAATTGGGGCTATCTAGGTTGTGGTTTCCAAGATTGTTTTGATGTACCTCCTGGAAGTTTAACATAGCCCCTGATAATATACCTTCCCAATAGGAAAGTAGTCTTCCAACCATCATTTTTCAAGGGCTATGTTAAACTTCTGGGGTGTATCCCGAAAATTGTGGGGAAAATGATCCAAATTGCATTGGCGCATATGTTTTTTTCAAGTGGGTGGTTTCACCACCAACTAGATCAGATACTTGATGGATATTGATGTGGTGGAGTGCTTCAAACATGTTCCCCCAATTAGAAGCCACCTAAGTGTTATGCCTCAAAACGGTCCATTAAAGCGGGAAATTCATGAGGAAAACAATCTTTCGACTTGCACATACAAAGTGGGCCCAAAAACCAGTTACAAGTAGGGGCCTATAACTCCATTTACAGGGGTAACCCCTGTGAAATCCATTTGATTCAGGCCATTTGAATAGGGGTTACAACTGTTTTTACAACTAGTAAGGCCCATCAAAGAATTATTCGCAGAAAAAAACACCAACTTGGCGCATAGTTTTTTTTTTCAACATGTGTTTCCAAAAATGGGGGCAACTTCGAACCAAATCTAGGTGGCTAGCTGGTGCTTGGAAGGGAGCTAAGGAGCTGTGGGTATCAAAAATCCATTCAAAATAGGGAGCTAAGGAGCTGCCCCCCGGCGTCTAAGCACATCTTAGGTGGTTTCTATCATTTTTTATTTCCTCCCCTGATCCCTTGGGGAGGTGATCCAATTTGACTTGCACATATTTTTCAATTGGGTTACACTCCGGTAAACTAACATGGCACTGGAAAATCCCCATCTTCAATAGGGAATACATATGAATACATCTTCAAATGGTCCATTTTCCATTGCCATGTTAGTTTACCAGAGGGTAAATCCACGACCTAGAAATTTGCTTTGCGATGATTTTGTTCAAATTGGCTAAGGGAGTGAGGAATCCACCAACAAGACTCAATTGATTTGGACGAATTACAACGACATCAATTACCTGTGGACCCCAAAACCATGAAAGATGATGAAACATGAAGGTTTTAAGCTCTAAAAATATATAGAAGTTATAACTTATAACCCCTAAAAATGAAGGTACCGTGAGTTTCCCATGGCCAGTTGATCACTTGCAACTCTTTCCGCCAGGGGCCTTTGATCAAACTGGCCATGACCTTTGATCAATCAGCTGCAGAGCAACTCGCGGCCGAAGCGGCTCATGCCATGCAACAGGTGGGTGGACCGTGAATTTTTCCAGGTTTTGCAGGGGTGAATTGATTATACCCTTAGGAAGGGATTGGAATCCAGGACTATCCTGAGGAAGGGATTGGAACCCTGAATAACACTCCAGGGAAGGGTTTGGATTCTTAGGGATATACTTTGATGTCCCAGGAAGTTAGGATCAATGGTTAGTAAATGGGTTATAAGCTATGATTATAAATGGGGTATATTGGGGTTATAACTTATAACCCACTTACTAACCTTTTACTAACTTCCTGGGACATCCAAGTACCATTACCATGGGAACCCACGGTTCCTTCATTTTTAGGGATTATTTGACCCATATTTTTAGGCCTCAAAACCATCATTTTTCCATGAGTTGTTGGGTTCCAAAGCCACCTATATTGGGGGGATCAAGCAAATGCTATATAGAATGCATCGTAATTTTGACCCCCATATTATAGGTCTGTGAAGGTACAATGGTAAGTATCACACAATACACATGTATGTGTTACAACCCACTGTTAAATTACCTATATTCGGGGATCATTTTGGCCTGATTTGTTCTTAATAGTGCATTGTTTTTTGGGTTGGTGCTGCAAAAAAAATCCCTTGTGTCGGAGATATTTTTGGGTGAATTGGACCTTGTGATTTTGTTTAAAGGATTTCTACTATGGAATATACTGTCGCCCATCAAAAATCATTCTTTGGCTTCTGCTTCCATTCATCAAGCATTCGCAACTCTAATGTACAAAGTGGATGATTTTGCAACAAGAGTGGGTGTACCAAGTTATCTACGAGTGAAGAAAGGCGCCACATTTCTTTGTCACTTCAGGGCGGGACTGATAACAAAGCTAATGAGGCTCTTTCTAAGAAGAGGTCGTCTACGAAGTGGCCGTTGGAGTATGCAGTTGTCACATTTGACCATGGAAGCTGGTTTGAGATTATCGCTGAAGTGGCGTCCACGTGATGAGAATGAGCCGGCTGATGCTTTGACCAAGCGAAGGTCCATTTCATGGGGTGACGTTGATTGGTCATTGCTTCAGACACTTTGGGAAGGAAGGTGACACGTGCCAAAGGCAGAAAGAATGAAGAAAGCATTTATGCGGCGCATTCACTTCGTCGTGGCCCTAACCAAGGGAAGCCCAAGTGAACGTATGATTGGATGCTGGAACTATCTGAAGCAAATGGATTGAACTTGGTATTTTTCCATGGCAAGAAGGGCTGAGTTTCTGGATAGAGAGACTTGGAAGTCACGGCATTAGATGTTCCTCCAACAAAGTTTGAGAAGTCGAGCTGGTCCTAAACAATGTTTACACACTCGCTCGCTACGTTGGGCTGTTGGGTCTCGCTCCGTGGTGAGCATTTGAAATGTGCGGCAACTTATTTGGATTGCTTGATTTACGGATGATGTTTTCATACATGGGTGTTTCTGATATGTGTTTATAGGGATCAGTGCTTGAGTTTTATGTGCCATTGGTGCCCCTACGAACGTTATAAGTAGGGTTATGGGGGCCTCTATAAATGGCGGCTGATAAATGGGTTTCATTGGGATGTTTTTGCATGCGTTCTTTAGGTGATGTGTTGCTTTCCACCATCACAAAACCATGTCTTAATTAAGTGTTTGGGACTTTTTTCCAAGCATCTAAACAATGATATACCTTTGGGGTATCCCCCACCCACTAATAGCGAAGTAATAATCTGTTCATTTTTATGAAGGGCCCCCTATAAACCTTCACAAACTCCACTGTTAGTGGGCCGGGAATACCCTCAAGATATACCAAGTATTTGCACAGTTTTTGATTCAATGCATGGAGAGTTGATAGACCCCGATGGTTTATGCAGTGCTTCAGTCCATCTTATAGAAAGCCCCAAGTTAGAAAGGTTCATAGGGAAAATGGTGGGTTACCCTTGGGATGGGGCCCCAAGAGCCCTTTAAAAGGGGATACCCAATAAGTACCCACTATACAAGTTTTATATGGAGTTCATTATCAAGGGTACCTAACTATCCAAGGGTACCACCAATTTCTCTATGAAAGGGTTCAATCATGAACGGAGATTTGTGCAGAATATCCTTCCTCCCTTCAATCATAAAAGTTTGGCTATAGAGGAATGGAGTCATTTTCGGGTGATTGTTTCTTTCTTGTTTAGGTTGAGTTTGAATACAGAAGATTCCATGATCATTAGATACCAACATGATGACAACATGTATAATATATATATATATACGTACATACCCTGGGGATCCAATGGCCTTGTCAGAGGATGATTGGGGTGTACAATCACCTCCTCAACAAGGTGTTTAGCTTCCATTACCATTCTCAGAAGGTGATTAGATTTGTAGGGATATATTTGAGGTCTCAAGAACACTATCTTAGTTCATCCATTCCATAATCCTGTTCTATCTTTGCTATTATAGCTGATTGGATGGGAACGGAAGAGTTGAAATAATTCAAGTTGCATCAGTGGAAAAAAATGCAGGTGGCCATGCAATTCACCAAAAGCTTGCAAGATTTGGTGGATCAAGCAGCTACAGAGGCCAAACATGGGGTGATTAGAGGAGTAAAACTTGGATCTATCCCCCAACCAGGATGCAATCGTGACTTTAGGTCCGGATCACCGGTCGCCTAAAAATGTCATGTCATCCTGGTGGTGATGATTGTATCCTTGGGGGGGTTGGGGGTACTTGGAGTATCATCCCAGGACTCGTAAGTGGTTAGGATCGCCCCCATTTAGAAGCCATTTAGGTGATTTGGAAGGGGTCCCACAACCCGATCCCTTAGGGGACTTACCATGGTCCATGGCTATTGACCACGTATCCGTCCGTCCTGAGGATATGATTCTCCAAGTAGATCCAAAGTCAAAACCTAACCCTAGACATCCAAATAGTTATTGAGTAGGTGTTTGAACTCCCAAAGATCTCATGAGGTTCGGCTTTTTAGGGGTTCCAATAACACGTACCCAGAAGGTAGCTCCTGGAGGATTTTGGAGCTCCGACCCCCCAAAAATGAAACGTATCGGGTATACAAGGTGGGCCCTTACGATCGTTATAAGTGGAGTTATGGGGCCCGTATAAGTATAGTGTATAACCCCAGTAACCCATTTATGACGCCATTTATAAGGGTTGTAACCCTACTTTTGACTAGTAGGGGCCCACCTTGTACGTATTGTTTGGGATTTGGTCTTTTACTTGGTTAGTGATCGAAACTATAGTTAGTAAGTTAGGTTCCAATCATAGCTATACGTAGCCTCTGTAAGATTGTTGGAATAAGTTGCCTTAAATTGGGTAATATTACTCAACTTGCCTATTACGTAGCCACTCATTGGTATATAGGAAACTGAAAGGTTTGCTACAAGGTGGGTCCCTACCTACCAGTTCTGAAGCCTCTATAAGTTGGGTTGTTTCACCCCAGATACCCATCACCCTAATAGTCCAAGTCGACGATTTTCATTGAATGTCAATAGCTGTTTCTGGTTCCCTTAATAGGTGGTTGGTGATATATAATCACCTAATAGGCAATATATAGATTTATGGTATTATATGAGTGGTATGTACTGCCAATTGGGGGATTATACGGTACCTACCACCTATTAAGGGAACCAGGAAACTCCATTGAGAATGACCTGAACCCCAAAAAGACCCTAAGCCTTGTTTTAGTAAGGGTTTACTGTACATACTGTACAATCAACAACTCCGACGATTCTTTGACCTACAACCCTTAAATGACCCTTGTTTTGGTTGGAAAAGGGCTTGTTTTGGGGGATTGACACCTTCAAATAGGTCGGCTTGACTTTCTGGGCTTTAACCCTACAAGGTGGGCCCCTACAAGTTATATGAGTTATAACCTTGATAAATGGCTTTGTAAATGGGTTTGCCTGGGGTGAAACAACTCTACTTATAGGGGCCCCATAACTCCACATATAACGATCGGCTCGGGGCCCACCATGTGGACTTTCTTCGTTAACCCAACGGGGAGGGTGAACTGCGCCATCCCGCGATTTAGGCGGCACGTGAACGTCAGCGGTTGCAAGAAGAATCCACTGTGCCTTGGTCTTTATTTCAACGTGGGTTTTTCCAATTTCTTGGGAATGTCTTTTTATAGACTACCCTTCCTCCCAGAATCATGGAAGTGGAAATGGAATGTCTCCAATACTAGTTTCCTTTCATGTAGGGTAATTTTCCACTGGCCATGATTATGGGAGGAAGGGTATGTTTACACTATAAGTTGAAGGAAAATCATCCACTTTGACCAACTACACCTCCGAAGTTTAGCAGCAAAAGCCGTGGAAAAATGATGGTTGGAAGGCGATCCTTTCCTCTTAAACTTGTCACTTTTCAGGCGCTATGTCAAACTTCAGGGGATACAAACTATTTTCCAGGTTTTCTTGCTGGTTGAACCACCTTATAAGTGTTGAGACATCCGGGACGAAAACGACGCACGCGGGCTCTACCAAAAACATCCAAAAGATCCACAAGGTAACGGGGAGGTTTTCTGGGTTGGTGACGATGAATGGTGATGTGATGTGACTAGACGGGAAATAATGAAGCACCCCGATATGATTGAAATTACGCTAACCAAAAGAATGCTGAACCACTCCAATGGTAAACACCTTGAAAAACACCTATATAGACTATGTTGAATGACATTTGTGGTGCATCGTTTAAACATACTGGCAACTTAGTGACTTGACACCGAAACGACGAAATTCGAAAGATTCCGATTTCTTTTTCGCACACCGAAAAAAATTTACCCCCCCCCCGAGCCGATGGGTGAGTTTGTGGAGCTAATATCAACCGAGCCTAAGTGGCCGTTTTTAAATCGACGCATACACTGGGGTTCATAAGTTATCTACAGGTCGGTGGTTTCAAATATTTGTTGAATTTCACCTCTACTCGGGGAGACCTGATGAGAAAAATGACTATTTTTTTCAGATGGGTTGAAACCACCAACCAGTTATTATTACCCCTAACTACGTGGAGTTATATCATCCTACTTATAAGTGACGGGGTCCATCTTGTAAGACTGATATGTGTTTGAACACTTCCAGATTCTATCATGGGTAAATCACTGCCTGGTACTCCAGACAGCCATTTATAAATGGTTGTTTCAATTTGCTGATTCCAAACTAGGTGGTGGTTTCAAACATTTTTTATTAGGGGAAGATTCCAATTTTGACGATTTGACGAGCATATTTTTCAATTGGGTTGGTTCAACTACCAGCTAGCAAATCATTACATACAAAAAATGTGAGTTTTCAGGTGCCAAAAATCTTCGGACACACATTTCTTTGAGGCTTTGGCCCGTGAAAAGCAGCGATTGGAAGAGGTGCTTGACTGGTGCTTGACTGTCAAATGAGCTACACCCTCAAACTGTTGGAACCTGATTTTTTTCCTTGGGAGAAGGTGAGAAACATCTACAAAGTCATCAATCTTTGGTGGGGGTCCATGGTAGTTTTTTTTTGGGGGGGGGGTTGCAAAAGTCTTCCAAAGATTGGAGGTGTTGATTTGAGTTGGTGATGGATTCTCTATCCTCACAGGACGTACTGACCTTAGTGCGGCCTATGGTCTTTGGTGCGGGCAAGAGCAGAGCTGCCGCTGTCATCGTGGGATTGACTGTCATTGACCCGGGCCTCAACTTGATCTAGCCGCACGGCCTTAGACATTGAGTTGAATGGCGCAGGCGCCATTCGTCAGGCAAGAACCACATGGTTCAGAGTCTCCAATGATCTGAGTGACAGCTGTCAACCGCAAAACTAAAGCCAGGGAGATTCCGTTGCAACTGCATTTATTGTGTCGTTATGGATATTTTTTTCCAATCTACCAGTAGGAAGAATCTTCCATCTCGAAAATACCATGCCTGATATGTCCAAATGCCAAGTCTCCTTGAAAAATTGGATGATTTATAGTTGAACCATCTGAATCATGCCTTCTAATTAAGGCAATTTTTGGGGTGGTTTTTCCCTTACATAAGCCTTACATACAGCTTCTGCTCAGCCTGGGCCGTCGTCAACAATGCGACTGACCGATGCTGCATTGGTGGCATACGATTCTGTTCGACAATTCCGAATCGCAAATGGCAATAACAGACAGCACTGCTTTTGGTTTGTGTCGTCACGATGTCGTCACGATGTCGTGACATGAAGTGACCTTATGGATTTCTTCAGCACCTGCAGGACATTTGGATTGACTGCGTCTGCCAAAGGTTTCTGTTTGTGGGTAGTAGGAACAGTTTCACATGTACTTATCCGTGCTTACGTGGCTCAAGGAAAAAGAGTTGTGCGTCTACTTGTATCTTGTCTGTTGTTGGTTGATTTACCTATCAAATAGGTTATCAGCCGTAAGCTCCTTTTGCAGTTGGCCCCACTTGGACGCGCTTCCCCAAGTGGCTTTAGGACCCGTTCTCTCGCGACAACGCCATGGCGAACCTAGGCCAAGATGCTGCAATCGTGCCGCTGCCAATTGTAATTAGTACACCTACTAATAGCCCAAGGTCCCGGAGTGGCCATTCATCGCATAATCAATTCCAGATTGAAACGCGTACAGACGCCAGTCAAGACGGAAATTCCACTGTGATGTATGCGGAGGATGCACCTCGGGAGGGCGTGCCGAATACTGTAGCTGTTAATATGATGAACCAGTTTAACCAGTCAAACCTTTACCAACAAATCCAGCACAATGAGTATGCATTCAATCCGACATTGCAGACATTGAACGTAGTAACCCACGACCCGGCCATCACCTCTCTCGTCGAGGAAACTGCGGAGAGGAGACACCGGGAAGTTTTGGGGAATACGGAACTGGAGGCAAAAAGGTTGCAGGACGCGCTATTACTACAGGAAAGGCAGGAAATAGCGAGAACCCGTTTGGCAGTAGGGCAGGAAGCAGCTGAGTACATGCAAAAGTGCAATCAAGAAGCTGAGATCGAAATCACCAGAAGACAGGCATCAGCTCAAAACACGGTGGAAGAGTATAAACGGGTAATGGACCAGAACCTTCGTCAGTGCATTTCGAATAAGGATAGGGAGATTCAGCAATTGCGTGATGAGGCTAGGGTAAGGGATCACCAGCGTAATCTTCAGATTCAAGAACTACAGAACATGATCCAGCAACAAGCCGTAGCCAACAGTAAATTACAGCAAATGCTAGAGAGCTCACTCAGGATTCCTGCGAATGTGCACCCGGTCCAATCCGAGACAGCAGCAACAGTTAGTACAGATCCCCTTGCAAATCAGACTGCTAAGTCACCACCTATGACTGCACCACCAGGGATTGCCCCGATTGGTTTAGCAAATGTTCATGGATTTCAATTTGATATCCCAAGCAATTCAGCAGCTGGAACCAATCCCGTGATCATATCTGATCCCGTGTCAGGCACACCCATATGGGTACGCATTTTTATTAAGGCTATTAAACATTGTCGAGAGCACCTTCGTTTAATACCCTGTTCAATACCCTATTAAACAGAGGGATTCCTTCCGTTTAATACCCCATCGTTTAATACCCAGTCTAATACCCTATTGTCCCTTTACTTCAGAAATTGTTGACCGTTTAATACCTATTAAACAGAGGGTCTCGTTTAATACGTATTAAACAAAATGGGCCGAAGGCGCTCGTTTAATACCTAAAAGAAATTCATGGCCATATTGGTGAGTAAGACGGATCAAAGATTGACAGCAGCCCCAATGAACCCCGGGAGGGAGTTCCGCTTAGGTGAATCTGGAATGGACATGCCTGAACCTACTACCCCTAACCAGAGTCCAGCACCATCAGTCAAACACTATGCAATGTTTCCTAGTGGAGGTGGTGGTGGAGGTGGTGGCGGTGGGGATGGTGATGGAGACGGAAGTAACTTTGACCCAGATCGGGATAAAGATGTTTTCGGTTTCCCATCATATCCAACTCCTTCTCCAACAGGTTCAAAGCGAG
>DF240314.1:114400-126283 GCA_000507305.1 Breviolum minutum Mf 1.05b.01 | reverse complement strand
GCCAGCTGTTGCCGGAGTGTTGAAGTTTCTGCCGGTCCAAAATAGGACAGGTCACATAGTAACAACCTTGGGATTGCAAGTCTATCTAGATATAAAAAATGATCACCACAAATTCCAATATATATGTACAATATAGATATATAATTTATTCTTTGAATAATCTATATTGTTCTCCCCAAAAAGTAATGGAAAGAAACTTTTGAAATATGACCACATCATTATCCCCCAAACTGAAAACTGATGGAGGGTTTCCCAAACAAGTCGCAATGCGCCACCGTTTGCTGTACCCATCAATCCCAGGTTTAGCGTATGTAAGCTGCAATGCCTCAAAAGGCCATAGTTGAAATTGGGAAGGAGCAGCAAAGGACCTCAAAAGCAAGTGGGCAATAACCCTCACCTCAAAGGCCATTCATTTTTGAAATCTTCAAGTTCTTCAGCTACAACCTTGAAACAAAACATAGAAAGTTTTACATCGTGATCTACAACTTTAATCAAGAAGCTGGAAGTTCTTGGGGAAATCATGCGGGCCAGAAACTGCACATGAGTCAATTCTGTTTCAGCCCATTCTGGATGATCAGAAAGGTCCCAATACGAGTTTGGTTCCCCAGGCCCCTTGGAGACATCACACCTCCAACAAAAGCTATGCATCCTCCAATTGCGCTGAAGATCAAAACATAAAACGTGCCATTCCCAATCGCCTCTTATTTCAGAGACAGCAAATTTCAGTGTGGTAGACCCGAAAGAAATCCCATTCCAACATTTTCGCAAAGACTCCACGATCGGAACCATCAAAGGGTTAAGAGTAGCAGGCCCCAAATTATGATCATTCTCCAGGCTGAAGAGCAACCACCTCGACATCCTTGAAGACTTCGGGGCCCACAACACCACATTTAAGAAGTAAGCTATGATTTTCTCACCTGTTGGTGCATATTTTGCAGCATCCCCGTAAAGTCCAAGTGGTAGATGATCCATATCAGGTGAAACATCTTTCCAAGGACACCCAAACTCTTTTGCATGCATCCAATACTTCAGTACTGCCTCTTTTTGAATGGTCATGTTCAGGGGGCCGAAGAGATGACCAAGAATAGTTTCAGGGAGGAAAACTGGGATAGCCATTGGCTTTGTTGTAACGTCATCACCAGACAGTTTCTCCTTCACCACAGTTTCCACCATGATGGGGTCCTGCAAGTGTGGATGTTGGGAAGTTAGGGCAAAAGTGTGATGTTTATTATTATAATTACATAAATGTTTGAACATAATAAATGGATATAACCACTTTTTTTAATACCTCAATTTTGGATGAACCCCGGTCCACTGGAGATTTCAGGGCCCGTCGAAAGTCTCTAGCGCGATTGAACTGACTATAGCTTCCCAGTTTGTGGATGGATTGTGGCAATCCTGCAGGTGTGTCCTTAGATCGAAGTGGTCATAATCAGGATCATATCAGTGTTACAAATTTGATGTTATCCAAACTTGAGGGGCAGGGGGTATATCAAAAACAGAGTTGCTACAACCATCCCACCTATAACAGCACGAGCAGCTTTCAGGCAAGCACTGAACTCCGACATCTTTTCATTGATCGAGGCCTGGGCAGTGGTGCAAGGAGCTGGATGAAATAAAGAACTCTTTGGCACTGTGATTTAATATAGATATAATTATATGTATAAGATACAAGGTTCCTCATTCAATATTCGAATAATATTGAACCAAAATTATAAACACTTTTTTTGAAGTTCTAATTTCATCACTGGGCAAGCTTTCTGGAAATCAACCATCACGTTTGATCCCAGAAATCCTTTTGATTTTCCAGGCCCCACACCCCAGCCGCCACAGCATCCAAAGCCACAGAGAGTTGATGTTGCCTGTGTCCTTCATGATCATGTTGACCCAAGCCTCCAATCAAATTTGAAGTACCCGGATTGGATATTTATATATTGTGAAATGCCATTGCAAACAAACTTGATGATACAGGTGTACTTTGAATCCTTGATGGTGCGCATTGGCAGTGCAATATTTGCTTGATAAGATCACAGATTTTTTGGCAACACGCTCCAAAGCAAAGACAGGTCCCCCCTGAGTCAGAGCATGGCATGCTTTAAGCCACTTTAAATTGCTACCGATAAACTCAGTCACCTCCCTCAACTCAGCCACCCCAGGCTACATCGAGCTAGCGCGGTCTATGAGAAGAGAAGGCACGTGATTCAGGTGATCAGCACACTTTGTGGGGCCATACTGGAACAAAAGAAGTATCGATAGTATATACTAGGATCATAGACTGAAACGGAAAAAAGGAAACCTGGAAATCGATGCTGTATAGCCAATTAACAAACACATATATCTGATTTTTAAAGTAAATTTATAAACAAAAGAATCTATGGAAGAATACAGTGGCCAGTACCAGTGCTGATCTACATCAAAACTACCCAAGATGATCTGACTTAGATCATCTATAGAGATCTATTTGATCTACTTTGAACTGGCTGTTTCAGCACGTTTCTTCTTCCCACAAATGGGTTCCATAATCTTCTCACAAGATTCAATCGCAGTTGCGCTGGCAGCACAGACGCTCTCCAGCTTGTCCACATCCTGGTTTGTCAGTTTTTGATTTTGATATCCAAGTTTCTGATATTGTTAATTTTCTTGGTTTGGAAATGCCAATACTATTTGGAAGTTCAAACAGCTTTGGGGTCTCCTTCACACCAGCATCCAAAGTATCTTGAACAGCGGTTCGAGCTTTGCTAAGATCAGAGATCGCAGAATTCAAATCTGCGGTGATGGCCTTTTTGACATGGCTTGACCTCGGATTATAGGTACATATATACATATATATATGAAATATAATATGATCCTAAAAGTGATATATATATATTATACACATATATCTTGAACACATACTGCAATGCCATGTGTCGATTGGATGCAAAATAAACGAAACTCCAAACTGCATATCTAAGATAATGACCAACCTGCAGTGTCATCCTTCTTCTCATTACACACCTTGATCTTCTTTGTCAAATCAGAAAGTGCCTCAGGCAATCAGAAAGTATCCGTTTAAAGAAAAAGGTTCAAGTCCATAAGCTTAATGGAAACAAAACAATATATATATATATATATGTTGAGAATTGCCTTCTTTGCTTTCTTCTGTGCATCCTGCAGTTTCTTTGTTTCCTCATCCTTTTCTCCATCATGATCACTGCCTTTGTTCTTCTTGCCCTTCTTTTTGCTTTTTTCTTCTTGTTCTTGGATCCCTTTCCTTTCTTGGTCGCTTTTCCTTTTTGTTTCTTCTTCTTTTTCTTGGAAGACGACTCACTGGAACTTTCACTACTGGAACTTGCATCTTCACTTCCGCTATCCTTCATTTTGAACATCTCTGACATTGTGTTCTCCTCTTCTTGAATCTCTTCATCCTCTGTAAGCACCAAATATTGCTTAAGGCCTGCAAACTATAGAGCCAAAGGCTGATGAACATTATTGATATATATATATATATTTATGTGAAAAAAAATTTAACTTGCAAGAATTCTGTATATCAATTCCCACGCCTGGCAACTCCGGGTGTTCCCTCACCTCTTCAGCCAAGTCAGGTGTACTCACCTTTCGCTGAATCACAGCGTCTGCAATTTGTTTTGTTCCGAAATGCGAAATGAGTTGAACACGAGTAAGCCACTTCCTCACACCACGAGAAGTGCCCTTATGTTTTTGTATCACTTCCTTCCATACTATACCCTTCTTCCAGTTTCCATTGTTCTTCAAAAAGTCCTCATAAAGCGTTTGCTGCTGGGCTTGGCCTCAGTGGAAGAGCCATACGAGAAATGGTTCGGTGATGTGTCAGCTGAGCCCCTAACAGTACTTAAATCGCTTTGCTAGATTCTTGATCTCTTTGGGCGTGTCTCGGCCTAATGGTTCATCCCATATACCCCCAACACAAGATGAAACTAGAACTTTGGGTATTCAGGCCCTGGCTTCTGAGAGAGCGCCAGAAACGCATGTACAGCTTATGGGCAATCTTTTTCTTCGCCTCCGTTTTCTTGTTATCACCTTTTTCATCTACTCCTTCACTCCTTTCAGCAGCTTTCGCTTCGCTTTCCTGATCAGATTCAACCTTGTGGCCTTCTTTGTCTTTATCACCTGTCTTCGTTTTTTTTGGATCCTGCTTTTCTTTCTCCTTTGCCTTCGCTTTAGATTTCTTCTCCTTATCATCCTTTGAAACTTCATCTTTCTTTGTCTTCGGGGTTTTCTTTGGTGATTTTGCTTCCTTGGCTGGCACTGGGGCTTTGACCTTTGCTGCAGATGGCCGCTTAAGTGGCGACTTCCCTGCTTTCGAGTCGGTGGCCCTAGCCTTTGGTGGCAAGGTCTTGGGCTCTGGTGGTGAATCTGACAAATCTACCTCTAGATCTACAGACCCACTAGATCTAGCCCCCGTTGGAACCCCAGTACCATGTTTGCGTTTAGTACCCGGGGTAGGTGTACTACCTTTATTTTTGGCATCTTCTTGGTCAGCAGTACAAGCACGGTTGAGAACTGGATCAGTGGGAAGGGATTCCTTGCTTCCCCCCAAACTCGCTTTTGAAGAAGACTTTCGCCTTAATCGAGTTTTTGGTGTACCACCCAAACCTTCAAGATCCTCTGGCTTTGATTCTTTCTTTGATTGCCTGAGCTAGGGGGTAAGCCTTTAGAATCCTTAACTATAGGGATAATTGCTATGGCCATGTGGCAAAGTAAGGAGCAAACTCACATTGGGAGCCTTTCCTTGCCAGCTGGGCTCGCTCTTTGGCTTTCTGAATCGCACTTTTACCACTAGTACCCATGGCTAGCGTTTTCTGAGCCAGCTGTACACCAATAAAAAAATGAAAAAAAACACACATCTTTAGCGTACAAGTTTTTGGATGATGTTCACGGGTTTTTCACGGTCGTTTCACGGGTTTTTCACGGTCGTTTCACGCACTTTTCACGCATGGGATTTTTTGTGGAAATTTCACAATGCTGAGGACTACCCCCAATGTATGTTTGGGGAATTACAAATTGATCATGCAATGAGCTGCAAAAAGTACAAATCAACATATTGATTACCTTTGATATGTAAAAAAAATATATGTGTACATAATTATTTTATAATTTAGTATATTATTATTTACATATTCAATTGCTCAATGCAAAAGTCTTGATGGTCTAGAAATCCATCTTAAAGGTTGGTCGGAAGCGACCAGCAGCTCTTTCAGCCTTCAAAAAAGAACCCACTGAGTCCAGGCCAGCGTGGCTCCAGTCGTATGGCACTTTCAGCTTCTTGGTTCTGGCCTCAAGTGGGCTTATTAGGAGTGGCAGGTATCAATGAATGTGGTTGAAGGTGATTCCCAGAATTAAGCTTTTGACTGAACCAGCTTCAACCGCTTTTGAAGCCACATGTTTCGGAAGGATTCTTTCGCCTAGGATATATATACATATAAATAATGTGTACATGATGAACATTTAAAGTAGACATCTACTGCAAACATATATTTGTAAATCATAAACACTTTTTGAAGTTCACTGAGATTTCAGCCATTTGCTCTGTGTGTAGACGAGCAATAGTTTGACCAAACTTCTTAGGATAAACTTGTGTACTTCGTAGGAGAGGGCCTCCTTGCCTCATAGGATGGCATGGAAGTGGATAAATCCCTTTCAAACATGTACAGTATATTAATTAGCCTGAGGTCTATGCACTGACGTTTTCCCATTCTTCAGCGTGGTTTTGATAACAACACCTTTTGAAGATAGCTTGAGCTTTTTCTTCAGACTCTTTGTTAGTGGCTGGTAGAGCTTGGACATCCAACTCCTTGGATGTAAACTTAGAGATCAGCTGGACGAAAACATTATATATAAAATCTGTGACTCAAACTGATTCCAGGAAATTAAAATCACTCAAGCAGTATGAGTCTCAGACGGTGTTCCAATAACCACGGTCAGCTTTGGGGATCTTGCTCCAAAAAGACCCATCCAACTTAGCAGATAAAGCCATCACCAAATTAAGCAGGAACTGGTAGTAAGAAATTTAAATAGAAAAAGACCCTGAGACCCGAACAACCTTTCCATCTCTATGGGGATGTTGTTCTTGAAGACCGTTTTGAGGTATCTCAAGTATGGGAAGTGGACAAATGTGCTTGAACTGGGTTGTTCCACCATCCAGTCACAAGCCCTTATGGATGCCAACAAGCATAGGATCATAAGGCGGCAAGCCAGCCTGGGAGGTGTTGGGATAGTGGTTCTGTTTTGCAAGCGTTTTACATGTTTTACTGCCATACTTGTTGAACCAAATAAATTTAGTTGAAAAACACGGGAATATTCATAGTCAAGTTACATGTTTGCTACCTGAATGTACTTCTTGTTCTGGTCCCCCAGCGGACGTGTTCTAGACCGTTTTGAAGTTGCTCGGTTAAGAAAGATGAAGCTATGACATGGCAATCCTGCCGTCAATAGCCCTGTCGCTTTCAGTTGCAACACCTGTAGTGTTGCTCGAGCAAATCCAGTCCTCACAGCGATGTGGAAACCCCAAATAGTGGATCTTGAACATGAGCCATTGGGGGCCAGACACAGTGGTAAGGTCATCAAGATCTGTCTCTTCCTTCTCCAAATGGGTCCTACAGAAAAAAAAATAGATATATATTATGATAATATGTATATGATAAAACATCAAATTTGTGGGTTTGAACTTCATAGGTGATCAAGTAGAAATATCTGAGGGTTTGGCGTTTTCTCGTTCATTTCATCTCAGCACATGTGCGCTTTAAGTGTTTTTGGAGGCAGTAGGAATCAAGTAGGAACACAAATCATGGGCCATCAGGAAACTCCAAATATATAAGTAATATATTATTTCAGGCCCTGACCAAAGCCTTTCCAAATTGCGCCCTTCCCACTGAAAAAGTCAGCGCAGGCCACATCCTGAAAGGATGCGATGTGTTGTTTACTGGAATTCTGGCCTACCTTCATTCCCATAAAAATTTAAGGATGGAACCCGTTGACATGTGGTGTAGTTTTGCTGGGCCAGGTAATCACAGAAGTGGATCCTGAAGTGTAAACATGGGGCATTTTTGGGATTATAAATCCAAATCCAAATGGTTCTTTTATTTCCTGCTGGAATCTGAGGCAATGGCATTACGAGTGGGAACCCTGCTGCGATCAAGGCTAGGACCATCGATTTGGTCAGGGCAATGCCAGAAAGATTCCAGTCCGCCTTACCCATTTCCAACTAGTACTGTATGCTAGTTTCTAGCTTTGATCAGCAAAAACACTGCAGTAAGAAACCAAGTGCACAAATACAGCCATATGTATAATTTAATATATATAATTATAGTGCGTATACATATATATGTATATACACATAATCTTGTTCATTGTTTTCATGCAATGAACCAAGACAATCTCTTCAAAAGCCAAGTGCGTCAAATGGTAGACTGCAGGAGTAGTACGCTGTTTTTGTAATACCCACAGATTGCATCTGTTTGATCCTTGGAGCACCCCCGGTTGACACACACATAGTTCATATAACTTGTGGTTTAGGGGGTCACCCAAATGAAAGTAACATTTTGCTTCTGCAACGTAAACGCAAATCTCTCATCAAAAAACAACCATTCATTTGTGTCAAACACCTATGGGAAACTCCAGATCGCTAAAACCCCTTTTGCCACATGGTGTATGTGGCGCAGTGATTAGCTCACATCCACTGGCCATTTGGCCAAAAACTTGGCAGCGTTCCACCTCAAAAGTGGGGCGAAAAACACGTGGTGAAACATATATATATATATAACTTTTACAATGTAAGACCCAGGCGTCTCTTGAATAGTTTCACACCGGCCAAACCCCAAAGTAATACCACCTTTCTTGTTCACCTGGCGAATATCTTTTGAAGGCCAGGTGTTGTAAATTATAATGGAAAACAAAACCAACATAGACCGATGACCGAGTTTATTGATATAAATAAAATAAATCTACAGGAATTCATCGGTTGTTGTTGGTTTTGTTTTCAAGATGTTTTGGGATATCAAACTGGGCCTCCAAAGTCTTTTCCACAAATCCTTTCTTGTTGAAATCCAGTGCAGTTTTTTCGTCTACCTGGTAGATGTAGCAGCTTTTGGCATACATCCTGGGCCAAACCAGCAGGAGTCTTTTAAAGTTATATGATATATATGTATTATTTAGTTTTTTTTACTATATATATATACATAGCCGAATTGGTCCAAGACCCTGACACGACACCAATCGCAGTTGCACCTTCTGGTCCATGTAGAGTAAAAGACCTGGTGGCCGGTGGAGCTAATACTGGGAGGTGACAATGTTGAAATCAGAATTGGGATTCTTAGGGGTGTCTAAGTGCTGAGCTGTTTCATACCCTTCAAAACTTCAGGGTCCATTTCAAACCAATCATCTTTGATAGACTTCACTTGGTCCAGAATGGCTTTGTCCACCTTCTTGGAATCCTGCAGCAATTAATCATGTTAAGGCCTATCTACTTCAAGAATCGTAAATTCCATATGGATCTGTTTCAAAAAAACAAATAAACAAATTCACTGTCCCAGTCCTTTGACTTGTCGCCCTTCAAGTTCTTCTTCTCTTTGGGGTTAGTATCTGGACTCTTGGTGCCCCTGCTACGTTTTTGGGAATCATGTTTGGGTTCATTTTGCACTTCCTCCTTTTTTTTCTTATCAGGTTTTGCCCGTTCCCTATCTGCAGTAGCCCGACTTGCTGCTTTCCCGTTCCCCCTCCCTCTTCCTCTCCCTTTTCCCTTGCCCTTCCCTTTCCCTCGGCCCCTCCCAGATGGTTTCTTCATTACAGAAACTTCAGATGATTCTTCTCCCTTTTCATCTTTGGCCGCTCTACGAAGAACTTTTTGAGCCTGATATGATGAAGACTTTCCCCTAACAATTAACAACCCAGCCATTCCATTCAAGGGCAAACCAGAAAGTGAAGTGTACTTTCTGAAAATTGTCTTGAGGGTGAAAAAGATAGAATAATTTATCATAACCATTTTTTGCACTTGAATGGAATGGAGATAGTGGTTCATAAAACAAATAAGAGTCATGATGACAAGATAGATTGCTACCCAAGCCTTCCTAAGATCTTCACCCAAAGCATTCTCACGAGATTGCAATCGCTTGGTGGCTTCCACTGCTGCCAGTGGTAATTCAGTTGCGACACACAAAGGTTTTGAATCCTGGCTAGGCTGCATGACTTTATGGGATGGGCTGGGCTATTTTTTATTTTCAAGGAATAAGTAAGAATCAAAAACCAGTCCTTGAAGGTCCCAGCAGTACCACCATCTTTGCTTTCAACTTCACTTTGGGAAACCTGGCCTTCCTCATCCTTTGATTCTAGTGTTTCCCCAGTATTGTCTGGGAAAAGAGCCCTCTTAGTGTTTTGGGTCACATCTGCAATAATCTTATCGTCATCATGATTATCATCCTTCAATTTCCAATTACGTTTTGGACGGGGTGGCGGTTTTTCTTCTGAACTCACTGGTGGGGGATCCTCTTGGCTCATGGGATGCAAGTGATGCACATAAACCTCTGGACTGTCTTCCTCCTCATCATCATCGGAATCAGACTTGGCACCGGACTCTGCCTGATCAGGCCTTTGCGTCTCATCAGCGTTTGGGGCCTCAAGCCGGAAATGGGAGGCTGCTCTTGGAAGAGATATTTGAGGGATATATCAATATTATCACAAATAGACTCGATATAAAGTTTTATATTTTTGTTTTACAAAATAAATATTTAAGCAAATTCAATCTCCCCACCCAAGTACCGAATAGGATGATTATTTATAGTATGATACATAGAGGACGGGACGACCGTACGGTGGTCTCTCCTACGGTGGTATAGATACCTACCTAAACTAATTACCNCCCAAGTACCGAATGGATGATTTTATTTTATGGATCGATCATGAGGACCGGGCAACCTTGGGTGTCTCTCCAGGTGATGATCCTCCAAATATTCCTGACAAAGTGCTTCGTTGTTTCAGGTTGATATATATATATATAATATAGAAAATTTAAAGGCGCCTCACGGGCCATTCGGTAAGCTTTCTTGAGGATGTCCATGTCACGATGACCGGGCCTGGGAAGGGATGAATTCTTTTAATAATATACTAGTGGTTGAAATATATTGCATATTCACTAGCAATCTTGAGAAATCCACCTGGCCTTGACCCTTTGTTGCGTTTAGCCCTTTCACCCACATAGCTCGCACAACCTCTGTGCAAGTTGCCCTCTGTCTCCAACCAATCCTGCACGCAAGTGATGGATAAATCACTAAAGATTTTTTAGAGGCTAGGGGACGTTGAACAATTCTTATACATAAAATATGGGTGTATGAACATGGCCTCTTCATCCTCCTTTGATGCAAAATTGTTGAGCCTATGCCTCGCGCTAGCCCAACGCAGTGCTGCCTACAAGAACGAGTCTTGATATATTTGAAAAACTAAATAGGTCATGACCCAGAAGATATGATTTTTGAAGATCTTGAAGTTTGCCTGAACCTCTTTTTTGGTGGGAGGTTGCCCCACAAAGTCCGACATAGAAACCCACTGCAGCACGAAGTCAAAGTTGGATGGGGATGTGACCTGCAGGTGAAAGAGACAGGGTGGAGTGTATCCCATAATAGCCCATGGGATAGTATGTAGTATGTGGAACACAACGTTGCCTGCGATTCATCGATGAACTTTGAGGTGATGTCCACGAAAGTGAAGACCAGTGGGGCCTTACAACTTCAAAACATATATATTCTTGAAAGTATTTATATTAATCAATTCAAGTGATTCTGTTTTGCCATAATCCTGAGGAAAAAACTGTTTTGCTTTTTGAAATCCTTTTGATCTCCTTCTGCCTTTGTTCGATGTAGTCAGCCGTCAGTATGGATTCGTAGAACTCCTAGCCAGGTGTTTTCCCCGTGGTGGTACTTGTAGAAAATATCGATATATTTATCAAATTGATATGGCCAGTGAATTTAGTCCCCTCTCCTTCAGCAAGCTCACTTGCTGAGGTTTTGGCTTTGAATCCGGCATCGCTTCAGCCAGACACACGCACACACACACCCAGCCCCAAACAACTGTTGTTCAGGGTAGGGTGCTATGTGAAGGTGAGTTGATTGGTGGTAGTGGCAAGTGAAAAATCAGAAAAATATCCAGAGTGGGAGTTAGTATTATTACCGATATCCTGTAGATTATGTTTATGATCCATTTTGAGTGCTAAATGGAACCATGCCTCAAATATTTTTTGAGCCAAAACAGGTATATACCACACAAAAACTTATATAAACAACATCAAACAACTATGTAATTCCTCAGCAAACTATTTGGCCAGCCTGAAATTTCATCTGGATCCTGATCACATCGCTGGCCTGAGCGATTGGGGGGATTAAGAGTTAAAATTATATGATTAAAGTATTGATTGCAAAATCATTTCTCAGAACCTGGCGTTTGCGAAAGGCTCTTCTCCCCGCACGCATTGAAATCAAATGGCTGTGGAACATGATTAGGTGTTTCCTGAAATATCAAATTCTATCATGAATTCAACACAACCCAGTGATCAACACATAGTCTGATATGTGTATATATCTTTATAGAGGGCATATATATAAAGACAGGGTTTAACTTGGTCGTTATTAAAGACAAAGTTAAACTTGGTCGAGGACCGACTGGGTTTGGAACCTTCTTCCTCCAAGGTTGCGCCGCGAAAATTTTGGGAACGAAAAATTTGGCAACGCATCGGCGCTACGCAGCGTTTCGATCACAACGCGGAAGGCCCAAAATTGTGGCAAGTTGGTTGCATTCGCGGTTTTTCTTTGGAACTTGCTTTCGCCAACTTGGGCCGCGAAATTTTGGGGACGGAAATTTTTGAAAAGCATGGGTGCCACG
>DF240314.1:26945-98319 GCA_000507305.1 Breviolum minutum Mf 1.05b.01 | reverse complement strand
GATGAATGATAAAATAATGATGATTATGATGATGATGATGTTGATGATGATGATGATGATGGTGGTGGTGATGATGATGATGATGATGTTGATGATGCTGACAATGTTGATGATGTTGAATAATAACAACTCATGGATGCAGGGATATGATTGAAGCGTGGTTGACCAATACTGGTTGATGATTTTTAACCGATGATTCGTTAATTGAAGAGTGATGGCATGGCTGATGATTAATGACTGGTGATGATCATTCCTCATCATTATTCATTATAAACCAAGGAAAAGCTGCCCGTTTCAGGTCCAATCGACCCCAAACAAAACACAATGTGAGGAGTCACTGTAGTCTCACTCCTGTTGACGGAAGAAATCCGGCTAGCCACTTGATGATAGGTAGTTCTTCCCGTTATTTACAGGGGTTTTTACATCCCAGGTGGTGCAGGATGTCTTCCAATTCTTCCATCAACAGTAAGACTCTGACTCTATTCGTTTGGCTCACTCAACTCTTTTCAAGATCATCGGTATGCATAGTCACATTGCCAATATTTTTTGCTTGCTACCATCACATCTCATCACACCCTTTGATCAGTTTTTTTCATGGGAATCGAAGAGTACCGAAATGCCACCAGGCCAAGTATTTCTTGGGGGAGATTGCATTTGAAAAGGTTGGGCCCCTTAGATTCCCATAGATTTTTTTGCTTCCAAAAAAAAATATACATGAAACATGTCCATCCATCAACCTCACCCCGTTTCCAAGAGCCCAAATTCTGCGCCTGGAAATGTGCCAAGACTTGAAGTTGCAACGGGTTCAAGGGCGCAGATTGCGAGACGTTGATCTCACGACCTGGTGACCCCAAAGCATTTTGAAGGCGATGGCTGGCCGAAAACGCCCCTCCAAAACCTCCGAGAAATTGCTAGTTGGGGTGGTTCATCCCATCATTTATAGGGTTTTATACATCCCAGGTGGGTTTTTTGGGATTTCTTCCATCAACAGTAGTGACGGGTTTTCAGATTTATTAGCTAGGTGGTGGTTTCAACCCATCTGAAAAATATGTTATTGGTCAAATTGGATTATTTCCCCAAGGATCCAGGTGGAAATATAAAAAAAATGAGTTGCCACCACCCAGATTAACATGGAACCTAAAAAAAGGGGACCTATCAAAAAGGAAATGAATCATCTTCCAAACATAAATTTTCAGGCAACATGTTATTACTTTTTGGGGAGTAAATCGAACTGGCAATGGTTAGTTTGCAGTCAGAAGTTCCGATCATCAATGTTTGGGGGGAAGTCCCAAATTTTCTTGAGGACAATACCCATACCCAGATGCTCCATGTATGGGATATTTGCCCACATATCACCTAAATTTATGGTAGATGTAGGTAAATATTCCATACATGGAGCATATGGCCCCATATAGCCTCCACTGCCTCTTTTCACCTGATGGAGAAAAAAACATATGAGCAACGGACTAAACCTATTACATCCGCGAAAAGACGTGGCTGAAATGGTCATCGTTTTTTGTGTGTCCCTCATCGTTCCTGAGGATTTAATGTTTGCAATAAAATCAGGCGAACATGTGTATCAAGAGTCATCGTTTTTTGTGTCACCCCTATCGTTCCTGAGAGTTTCATGATGGTATCAAGTATCAATGTCCTGGTGTAACTGTTCCAAAATGTCGGAGGTTTTGGCGGGCGCTCATATGGAAAAACATATCGATAGGTAGGTTATCAAACATCGCAACCTTCACCAACGACCCCTCCCTAGAGTAGGATGGATGGTCTCAATCCCATCCCTAAAAATAGCGTTTTGGGGGGGAATCCCTTCCTTAGGACATACCTGGATCCTTAGGGTTATATATGGTTATATCATGCTCAGATTTTCCCACAAAGACATCCTGGGACACCCAAATTCACCAGGTAGGACTTGGTTGGACCTATGGACTCGACCGATGAATGGGTTTTGACCCTCCACTTTGGACCTAAGTTCCTGTGTAATTTCCCGTGTTTGCAGGGTTTTGTGAGGTACCCTCCGGTAAACAAACAAAGCAATGGAAAATCCCCATCTTGAATAGGAAATACATCTTCAAATGGTGGATTTTCCATTGCTATGTTAGATTACCGGAGGGTAAGGTTGATGTTCATCACTACCAGATTTAGTCTACCCTAGAATTCCTAGATTGAACACACAGCAATCGTTCAAGGCGAATTCAGACGCTAGCACACCACATCCTCTTTTTCAACCCAAACATGAACATCTACATCATCTACATTTGCTATGCCAGAAAGAAACATCCAAACATCCTGAATAATACTAGACAACATCCTGTACCGTTTGGGATGTACAAAAAAAAACATCATAGAAATCCCACATGAAACTTATGCCTCTCTACTTGCTGGCTGAAAACTACCTCGGAATCAACATAACAGCTGCCTCCAAACATGATGATCGCCATGTTGTCTGGCAAGTGTAAGGCTGTCGTGGCCTGTCCAATTGTCCAAATAAAATTCCCCACACGGTTTTTCTATGGGGTCCAAATCATACAAATGACAACTATATTATTTGACTACAACTAGTTTGTGGTTTCAACCCATTTGAAAAATATTAATAGTCAAATTGGATCATTTCCCCAGGTGGGTGTGAAAATGACAAATGTTTCAAACCACCACCTTGTTGTCCACCGACCGTCACATTTCATCAACAAATAATAAAACAGCCTCCAAAAGATCAAACAAAAAATGTGTTGGGAATTGAGCATGAGTCTAATGTCTTAAAAGAAACATCTAACATACTTATCCGCAATGCTTTAATGACTTCACCTAGGCAAAACATAGATCCATACATATTGTTTTCCTGTGATACTGTGCCTCTTTCATCCGTGAAAGTGTTGCTTGAGGTACAATTATATATAGATGCATCACATCGCCAGAAGAAAATCAACCGAGCTTCGGGAAAAAAAGAAACAACACCAAAAAAGTAGGAGTCCTTGACAAACACAAACATATACAGCACCCTGCCAATGTCATCAAAGGGGAATTTTGGGTGTTTCATAATGTTTTAGATCCCATTTAGCAAGGTAAAGCTTACTTTAGGGGTAATCTATCTAACACAGCATTCTGGAACATTTATTATTTGTAGATGTTTCTCTTTTTGGGTGCTTGAGCAAACCCAGTTGAAAAACAATGCTACTCAAATTCTATTTTTTTTACCAGGATGGTGTTGACATTCAAAAAACAAAATCGCTGAAACCACCTGAGGAACTGCAGGAATTTGAAACGGGTGATTTATACAAGGGTCTAATTATATGACACCAACCCAAGCTTCATGCACTATTATTCACAATGAAAATTCCTCAAGGTTTTTTTGTACAAATACACTTGCACTGTTTGATTAATATGTTTGAAACACCCCCCAACAAATGGGTACCCTCCAGGAAACTAACATATCCCCAAAAAATGGCATTTTGAAGATGATGTTCCTTCTCCCAAGGTGGGATATGTTAATCCCCTGGCCCTGGAGGGTAATTTACTAACCCCTAGTTCTAAACCTGCAATTTTTTGTCAAACTTCCAGTGAAGCCAAGTTGCAGCCATGTTCAAGGTCGGCGCCAAGGCACCTGAAGTAACAAACCGACCCCTTTTTTGAAGCAATCATTCCAAGAAAATGATAACACACCCCTAGAGCACACCCCTGGCAATCCCCCGGCAACGCCAATTATGAAAGGAATTGCTAAAAATAGCCTGTTGGTAAAGGTTTATGTAGGGGTGTGTTCCAGTTCGGTGTGTTGAAACAACCTTGAAACTAAGATAGCACCTGAAAGTAGGCCTTCTTAAAAAGGAAACTAGTCTTGCAACTATTGCTGCAACTATCTCTTTTTCAGGGGCAAGCTGTCAAACTTCGGGGGTGTACAAAGTCCAAATTTTCTATGGATTAACTTTGAATTCCTACAGTGAAAACTGTAGGTTTTGTGAAGTCTTCTTGAGACATTCCGCTGTGTAGATGGACAATGCGCCTAGAGAGGAAATGGGCTTTCAAGACGGCAATGCAAATCGGACTGCAATATAAAGTGGTGCAGCATTTTGCCCAACCCTATCATGATTTATCGCTGTGTGTCCTTGTATACTCTGGATATTATTATTATTGTTGTTCATTACACAGTATATCTTTGTACGACGTGATGCATCAGTGTGTGCTCATGAGTTGTCGCTTTTGTTGAAACATGATAAGTGAGACGGCCCGTATATATAATTATATATACGTACTTATATCCTCAATATAAGTGTGTTGTCATTTGTTTGTGGGCATTCACATGCGTTCCTTAGCTCCTCATGTTTGCTTCATGATTCAACTGAACATAACATGCAAGTGCTAGAGTACTCATGTGCATTTTACAGTACATCAAAGTAAACATGTCACATAACTCATTTCTCTATCTACACATCTACACTCTCATAGGTCTCGGTTCCAAGCGTGATCAATCTAGACCTACATTTACAGCGGCATCAAACATCCCATTATGCCATAACCCTGTGCTCTCTTTCCGGATGCAATTTTTTGCACAGTCCCATGCATGACTGGCTCACTGTGTCTTCAGCAAACCAGGTCGAAAACCCGGAAATTCCGGGCTATGAATTGGCGTTGACAAATACAAGGAGAAGGCAGTAGCTTATTGTGCCGGTGGTAGATTCCATCCCAACAAAATTGTGGATGTGGTAGATTCAAATTGCTGATTTCCGGAAATTTTGCCTGCTTGTTGCTGGCTGCGGCACGATGCACCTACTACTGCCACAGTTATTTTCCTTTTGAACTCTTTTTGCGGAGTGGAGTGGCAACAATGACAAGAGTGACATTACTTTGGATCAATGTTCCAAGCTTCCAAATAGGTATGAATTATGAAGCACGTGCAAATGTATACTGTAAGTACATTTGTGCAAGGCCTAAAATACCAAGTTACACTTTCTGCCACCCCAAACCAGAAGATCCCTGCCGTAGCAGGTTGGTGACACGAGCAAGCAACTTTTGCGACAGCGTGACCTGCCCATTCCTGGCAGGTGATAAGCGATTCTTGATAGTGGACTGCAGGGATGAGTTTAGAATGCTTCAGTGGATCCCTAGAATTGTGAACATGTTGGTGTCAAAGCTTGAATCCGCTGTCAGCCTGTAATGTTTGTAGACAATCGATGAGTAGACTGTTGTATCATATCACCCGTGCTTCAATCGAAAAATATCGACCTCAAAAACAAACCCAAAAACATCTCCCAAAAAATAAAGTCCAACTTATCCTGTGCGTCATTTTTCTCTAAGAGTATACCGTATACCAGTTCCATTTTAAAATAGGGTTCCTAATAATGGTTTATCATCATCCCGTATAACTGGGTAGCATGATCCCCCATATACCCTAAACAACCACGTTTCGGGTCCTTGGTTGCGCGCGCTCTGAATCACGCAGTTCCCATAGGTATTTCGTCGCTATGTACAAGATATACATCGTTTTACAAGGTTGCAGAGCATACGCGACCAAGGACCCAGAAAAATGCCAATGGACATGTGTGAAACTGCCATAAATGTAACCACAGGTTTGGAACATGTTTCAAGTACCGAAGCAGTCGATTGCGTAGCACTTTGAACACGAACGTCATCACTGGTTTGGACATGTTTCAAGTATGTACCGAAGCAGTTGATTGCGTAGCACTTTGAACACGAACGTCATCACAAGATTTGGACATGTTTCAAATATGACCCAAAAAATCGAGAAAAAAACACACACTTTTGTCACACGTTTGGACATGTGTCACATCTCTGACAAAGACAAAAATATTGCTCCCGATGGGAGGAATGCTCAGTCTGGGTCCTTGGCCGCGCGTGTTGCCTAAACCACATGAAACGATGTATAATATGCACAAAAACAAGCGTTTACTATGGGGAGTACATGATCAAAAACGCGCGCGACCAAGGACCCGGAAGGAACAACCAGGGACCCTTTTTCACTGCTCTTGGAGGATCATCCCAGTTAGTTTCAGTAGTAAATATCACCCCCATGTGTAAGCCATAAAAAGGCCATCTGGAAGGGAATCCCATAACCCTAAAAAATTTGGATGGAAAACCACAAAGGGTCCTCAAAGCCATCATGAAGCTTGTTTTCTTTTAACCTACTATATGCCCTACCAAACTATTGAGGATCGCCATGCCCCCAAAATGGGTCCCAGCTAATCACCCCCCTAACATCTTGGTGAACAAACGGAGACATATACCCCTATAAAACGGAGTTATAACTTATAACCCCTTGAAAAGGCCGAAAATACATGGGGTTTTCCATGGTTTCCTGGGGAACTTAAACACCCCTTGTACTACAGCCTGGAAGATTAACATGGACCATAATCATGGAGGTTTGGAAGATCATCTTCCTTTCTAAATAGGTGATTTGTAGGTTCCATGTCAATCCTCCAGGGTGTAAATGGGATGATCCTCCAAGCACCACCGAGTTGCGCCTCGCCTCATTGCGCCGGTGCCGCTTGAGCTTGGGCTTGTTGCTGTGCCTTCTGCGCCACCTCGGTTGCCAAGGAGCCCCAGTTGCCATTTTCGTGCGTTCGAAATCCGGAGGGTTCAAGGTTTTCGAGAGAAAAAATGTGATAGTGCTGATGTTAGGTTGGGTAGATTTAAGATTCATATGTCATTTTGAGGTATCTGCTTCATCATTTGTTGCTTTTAACTGGCCAAACCCGGAAGTTCCAAAAATCCACCAAAAAGAAATAGCAACGTTGAAAAAAGAAACCCAATTTTTTGGGAGTCACGTACATATTACACCGACTATAATATATACCGACCCAGTCAGTCAATTCCTGTTGGAGACTTCCCATCGCGAATACCGACAGAAATTCGCACCCAACATACGAGAGTTTGATCTTTCAAGGGGTACCCAACTGGCCACATTGATAGGTGCTTCATTACATGTTTAGCAAACACGGAAGTCTTCCCTCATGAAGAACAAGGATGAGCCCAGCATTCACAATGGCAATTACAGTAAATTGCCTGGAAATCAAAGTCTTTTTTAATAAATAGTCCCCAATTTTGGATGATGTTAATTCCCTAACCAAAAAATAGTCTTTGGTGAACACCGATTTCTGAAATGGTCTTTGGACACCTAGGGGTAAATAAATATATACTCCGACTCTGACTCTGCCTGCAGGTTGATGAAACCATACCCAACATCTTAACCTTATCTTATATACTAGTAGCACCAACACTTCTCTCTGCAATTTACGTAGTACATGCTGTGTTTTTGTGTTTTGTTCATTTTGTTCGAAATCTTCGAAAAAATCCCGTTTTTTTCACCCTCAACAAACGTTGGGACCGACCTACGAAACCGAAACATCCTGTGTGGCTCCCTGTCGGTCCGGGTCCGGTCCGACAAGGCCAAGGCACTGGAAGGAACAGCTTGAACTCAGGTGGCAATTCCTCTTCGCTGTAGAGACGATCACTGAAGTAGATGCGGCGGATACCTGATGACTTCCATCCATGAAAAAAAACGACCCAAAAACAATGCAAATGACTCGGTGATCTCATTTCCAGTTACCTATATGTATATATATATATACAGAGGGTTGTCCATGTGTTTGAGACAATGTACCTACATAAAATTTGGTTGGTTTTGGTATGGCAACTTACTGTCGACAGAGACACCATTTTAAAACTGGGTGCTACACCTGGGTTGATTCCTGCCAACTTCCCATCGTCGACCCTTTTTTAGGTCCATACTGTTGCCATGCGGATCACCATCATGGCTAAAGGTCCTAAAGTTGAAATCTCCAAGTTGGGATGAACGGAAATTCATCCATGCGTAGGTACCTACTTTCTGTTGATGCATGATCCTTGCTGGTCCGGCGGCTCACCACCTGATATTTTCATGAAACCCCCCTGGGAACAAAATGGGATATTCTCCGTATCTATCCTGTGATTTGGAAGATTATGGAGCTCTTTAGCTCTGGAAATAGATCACTCCTAGCTCTGTTCATCGCTCTTCCAATATCACAGCCTAGTCAAGTCACTGCAAGTTTGTATAAATCAAGTCAACGGCTGCGTCAGTGGACACATCCCGTTCAAGCACTAACAGGACCAGTGGGAAGAAACAAATGTATCCGGACAGGTCAATCATGGTCAAAGAACGATGTCACACCATGTCACGTCCATGTAAAAATCATTAAACAAAACGGTCCGGAAGGATGATTCATCACTTTTGATTCCATCTTAATTACAGCAAATCCTTTTTATAGATGTTGACAGGGAGTTTCATCTATCTTCCATATAGTCTTCCAAATGAAGTGATCTCGTGATGCGAGTGACGGCAATTGGCATGCAGCTGAACACGAAGCGTCTCGATGTAGTTGGTTCCGTACGCACGGCGGGTGAAATCTGACAAGTTGAACTGGATCCTTAGGAAAACAGGAGGATGGAAACATGAAGCATCAGCCTTTCACGAAGATATATTGCTTAACATGTACTGGACATACTGTCGATGGAAAAAAATCCTGCACCAGTTAATATGGTAAACATCCCATTATTTACAGTACAGGGTTTTATACATCCCAGGGTGTGCAGGATTTCTTACATCAACAGTATCTGGACAAATGCCAAGCTGCTAAGGCTTTTGAAACTGTAATGATACATGAGGAACTTTTGACGAAACCTGATGAAACATCATAATCATTTGCTGACGCATCATGGAACTAATATGAACATCACATAAGCACATTGTAGAAAGCAGGAATATCTCTCAGTTACAGTGTTTCATGTGATTTTCCATTGCAGTATGGATGGTCTAGATTTCTTGTTGAATATTGGTTAGTGGGTTAAACTACCAATCTGATGGAATAGTGGGATATTTGTTTGTCAGATTTCCTCCATCAACAAATATCCACAGTATGAATCCTTTCTGCATGGAGACGTGACCTGACACTCGACTCGACTCTGATGACGGAAATGGCCGCCAGATGTTGTTTTTTGAAAGATACTCCGAAACTGTTGTTGATCTTTTATCTTGAAGCATGATTTGAGCCTTCTTCTTGAACATGAGGATGGCGCTGGAAACCAGGAACCGAATAATTTGCACCGTCTGTTCCAAAATCAACCATGTGAGTGTCCCTAATTTCAGACGCACGCACCGCCCCTGTTGTTTTACCAAAACCTATGGCGTCTGACAGGACCACCACCCATGCCGCCATGACACTGATTCCAACCTGTGCCAATGGTGACATGTGTAAAGCATGAACTGAAACGCTTGTCAGAAACTGCAGCAACGACGACAACAACACCAACAACAACAACAACAACAACAACAACAACAACAACAACAACAACACCAACAACAACACCAACACCAACACCAACAACAACAACAGCAACAGCAACAGCAACAGCAACAGCAACAGCAACAGCAACAGCAACAACAACAACAGCAACAGCAACAGCAACAGCAACAGCAACAGCAACAGCAACAGCAACAACAACAACAACAGCAAAAAATAGAGACAAAAACAACACATGTATACTACCATATATTACCTACACCCCCACCAGCACCATTCCATCAACCCCGGACACCAACCCCAGAGGCTGCGCCTTCATCTAATCGCATCGGCATGGTACAAATGAACGGCTTCACCCTGACATTTGAACATGGGATGTGGATCAAAGTTGAAGCCAAGTGTTAGGTGTAAATTTATGGAAGGCTCAAACCAAGGGGCATAAATCAAATTAAGGTATATTAAGGTCAATTAACGTATATATACAGATATATGGCTGTTTTCGAAAACTCCGATATTAGCAAAAATCGGTGTTAGGGCATGATTCGGGGCATGTATCAGATATGATTCGGGGTTTTTGCAAAAAAGAAGAATTCGAACAGCAGAATATGGTGTCAACAAAAAATGGTGTCAGTGTCTGACAGCCTTGGCTCCTGTCATGGAATAAAAATCCACGTTTTTTTTTCGAGTTGTAAATCCACGTTTAAAAAATTGGGAAATATATATTCACGTTGCCATCTGCAATCCATTGTGGTTTTGTTCCGTCCGCGCAGCAATGTCGTAGGTCGTAAGGGTGCATATCTACATGTCCTCTGTGTCACCAAGGATTTCATCCAATGGCTTCTTACCAGATGTTGCTGCTTTTTCTGGCTTCGCAACAGGTTCTGATGCCAAACTCAAATTGGAACATGGGACGGTTTTCCATTCACCCACGTTAGTCAACCAAATCTTGCACTTTCCTTTCAAAACTTGCTCCACATCAGCGGGTTGCTGATCATATTTCTGCTTATGTTTTTTGACCGACAAGATGACTTTGTCACCTTTTTTAAAAGGATTGTTCGTATCATTGCCAGGATCTGTGACTTTTTTGTCATCAACCTTGGCCTCTTCAACAGAATTCTCACCTTTGTTGGCTTTTTGCTCAACTGGCAACGTAGCTTTAATCTGTTTCATTGCCACGAGTAACAATTGCATATCGAAAATGCTGAAAAATATAAACTGTTCCTAAATTTCATGTCTAAGTTGAAAATTTCTGGCTTTTCTTTGGTAGCCTCCTTCCCGGGAAATCTCCAAAAGTGGTTTTGACATCTATGTCCATTTGCCATTTGCCATCTTGTAGGAGACAAAAATAAATAAAATTGGCATCTTTTTAGTTGATGAAGAAATGCAACGGAACGGCGACATTGTGGATGACATTTCTGGGCTCACCTGCAAACCCATGCCACTTACACCAAAAGCCAAAGAAACAATCAACATGCCATAAATGTATCCCACATACCGGATGGTCAACCTCAAATAACACTAATACAAAATAATCTATATGTAAGATAGATTCCAAGCTTTAAAAAAGGCTTCCATCAAATTACACTCAACAAGTGGCTGGAAATCTTGATGATCCTCAATATGTCACAACTCATATCATCAAACAATTGTTTAAAAAATGATATATAATATGAATATTAAATAATCGATTATTGAACTTTTGCACCTCATTACAAAAAATGGGGGTACTTTTTGCGTAGATTACATGTTGATTTAAGCCACTTCTTCGCGTGAAAAAAAATCAACACTCCAACATCCTGTGGGACAGTTGCCTCGTGGTGCTCTGATAGTTGGAGGCGCGGAAGCGTCGACGAACCTCCTTGTCGTCCAAGACGGTGACCTTTCCCGCCGTGGAATGGGGCCCCGGTGCTCCGGAACGGTTCCGCTGGAAAGCTCCTGAAAAAACGTCCTAGCCTGGAAAAAACAAAGTGTAGCATTTGTTTTAGGCAACTGTGGCTGGTTTTAGGGGTAAAGTTGATAGAAATGAATAGCAACTTGTTTTCAAGGTATGTATTATATAGACTCCACTGAAAAAAAAGAACTAGAGTAGTTGAAAACTAATTCTAGAGTTTTTGGGTGGTGGGTGTCATGGAGTAACTTCCCAACTTCGTTCTGCAGATTTTGTTGAGAGGGCAAATTCACCCAAGGAACTCTGTTTAGAGTTTAGATTGGAGTGATGGGAAAATGATCTTTGCCTTCTAAAAAGTGTCTTGTTTCGATGTTTTTTTGGTTCTTGTTTCCACCATGAGTCTTCTCCAGGATTCAAGGAGACAAGGCCCCAAGGTATCTCAAGACAGGCTACAGTAGTCTTCACAGCAGTTGAGCCAGCCGTTTTAAAAGATGATAAAACTATACAAAAACTGGTGATAACGCCTTTGTGTGTCTCACAATACCCGGGTGTTGCATTCTTAAATGCATTGTTTGTAAGAAATAGGTCGTCGTTTATTTTTCTGAAGCCTGAAGTTTCAGGCAAGGCCTAAAGGTCCGTTCGGATGCCACGCCTGATTTATTGTGGCAAGTTCCAACCACTGATCAGAAACTTGTGTTTGTTCAAGGAACATAATGGATTTTTGTTGGTGAAAATGGTCCCCAATTGAAATGTTAGAATCATTTACTGGGCAATCACCACAAACCTAAGCGAAAAAAGAACTCCCTAAAGTCAAATCCATTGTGGAGAACAAAGGTGCTGTCCGTGATCTGTCAACCCATGGGTTAAAATGCATCAGCATTGGCCTCAAAAACTTCAGCAATCTCCACCAACAAAAAGACATGTGCACCATTTGCTAGGTAGGTTGTTATGTTTTTTTTTCAATTCCATTATGTACAGTATATATTTGTAACAGGTCTGTTCATTTTAATTTCTGGCTTTCTCATGTTTTTAAAAATACATCCCAGGGATGGTGATCCACCAATGACTTTATGATCAATCGATCAATCTCTCCACGACGAAAACACAAAAAGAAACTCTCACCCAACCTCGAAGGTGAAGTACTTCTTCAGGTTCTTGATGATCATCACCTTTCTTTGTTTCTGTTGGTGACTGGTTGGTATATACATATATATATATATGATATATATATATATGATATGTATATATATATGTAAAAAACACATAAAACCACTATAGGTGTTTTTTGTCAAATGTCATTTTGACAAAGAAGCGGAGGGTAAGTCAGCTCAACTATAGGGCAAATGTTTGAAGATCGAGCGCTTTTGCTTCGTTTTTCAAAGGGTTTGTTTGCAATCACAAGTAAAGCTAAGTCGCGAGGAAGGGAAGTTTGATGCCCAAAGTCTTGGATGAATCTGCAGGACAAGTGATGTATGTCGTGCTCACATTCGTTCCCATGATCTCCTGGAAACCGCTGGCTCAGGTGCGTGGATAGTGGGAGAACGGGTGAACCGGTCCACCTGCCAACTCCCGAAACATCGTGAGGATTCTTCCTAAAAAGGACGGAAGCTGTTACGTTTTTTTTCGCCACTGCCATTCACCCTAAGTGGATTGAATCTTCGGAATATAATTCAAGTTGAACCATGTGAAGTTCTGGGATAAAGTCACCTTGTAACAAAAAAATCAATCATTAAGTCCCAAAAATTGAGAAATGACCTTGAGAATCATAAATAACATACCCAATGAAAGACCAAAAACATCTGAGTTTTCACAATAAGTAAAGCCGTACCCTGTTGAAGCCCACAGTTGTACTGTGAGGTCCCGGGACGGCTCTCTTAGATTGTTTAAACCCCGTAGTTCTGATGAGGTGGTTTGGATCTATTTCCATGGAGTATATTTAATTCCTAGTTGGTGGGTTGAACCAACCCATTTGAAAAGTATGCTCGTCAAATTGGGAATCTTCCAAAAGTAGGGGTGAAAATAAACCATATTTCAAATCACCACCTAGATAAACATGAAAAACATGAACAAAATTCATCTACCCTCTGGGAACTAAAATATCCCTTCCCAACTGTTGAAGATGATGTTCCTTTTCCCGTTTGGTGGGATATGTTAGTTCCTTGGAGGGTATGCCCTGTAGGTTGCCAAGTAGCCCCTTGGACCATACGCCGTAGGCTTGATTTTAAACATGTAAAGACTTCCATCCCTACACAGCTTACCCACACACAAATATTGCAACATCAACATGAAACCACCACCAAAAACTCCCAACAAAAAACTTCTGGAAATAGGTTGTGCCATGTTTTTGTTCAGGACGGGCCCTTTTACTGGATTTTGTTTTTCAAATTGGGCAAAATTTGGATCCACACATTTTGGGCCATCAAAAATTCTGGGCAATTATATTGTACTGTAAATCCTTAACCTGAACTTTAAGGCCATATAAGGCCATGTCAAGATATTGGGTAGGATTCCCTTGACCAATCACAACAACCTTTTGGGGTGACCACGGTGACCAACCGGCGGGAACTGGGTCGTTATATGCCCAGAAAAAAAATCCAACCGCCGACTCTCCAGCACGCTGGATTGAATATCCGAATCCGTGAGGCGCTTGATGTGACCATTGCGCACCTGTCGATCGCGGATGCGACGAGCCACGGTCAAAAAACCCGATCCTACCTTTCCATAGGGATCCTGTGGTTTAATGGGGATCCCTAAAAATGTTGGCTTAGGGATCATGGTGGTTAATAATCCATAATCTAAGGCCTTTCCATTGTACTGGTTGGTTTATAGGGATCCTTATATTATTGGTTTATTATAATCCCTATATATAAGTGGGTAGTATACTTTGTATATACCCTAAACATCCAGGTTTTTTCTCATTGCTCATGTGGTTTTCGTGGTTTTTGTTGAAAGGTGTGCGGAGTGGAAGTTTCAACAAAAATCTCTCTGTTTTTTGGTTGGAAATCTAATAACATGCTTTTGGGGCTGACACATCTTGAGATATCTATACTTTCAAAAATAATGTTTCCTGGGATCCACATCTGAGAGTTTGTAGAATCTATCCATCATTTCCAACGATATCTCACTTCTCCAAACAGAATGCCTAGGAAAACAAGTCAACACGTCTGGGAAATTGAATGCTCTTTCCTGAGAGGGATGGGACATTCTTTGCACCTAGGGACGACTGTCACCATGTTGGACACTAGCACATATAAGAATGTAGAATATACAATCGTCCAACATCTCCTGGTTGATGAAGTTTTAAAGCTAAAGGCTGTACCAACATGTACCAACACAATTTACCCCGAAACAAACGTCTCTTTTTTTGACCAAAAAACACCTTCACTTGAGCCCAATTTTGGGCACCTTTTTGTCCCAGATTTGTAGAGGTTTGCTGCCAATGGAGTACAGGATGGAAAGGAACCCAGACTGGTAGGTATTTTTGAACCTCGGTGATGACAGCGTGGCAGGGTGGCAAGTGGGGTCTGTGTCGGTCACCTTGGCCACATGTGTTTTTTTTCAGGCACCCATGCTACTGTTCATGGCTAAAATTTTGTTGCACCACCTAAAGATGTATGAAACCCTGTAAATTAGTGGGAAAAGTTATCTATCAACTCGTGCAGGATTTCTTCCATCAACATGATTAAGGATACGGAAATCCATAGGTTCTTCTGGTCAACTGTGATGAAAAGAAGCGGTTGGTAGCTCCGTAGACTTCACTCCCAATTATTCTTCAGGATTTTAGATACACCCAAACACCCAGCTCGTCATATAAACTTAAGAATCTAAGATCTCAAAAAAAACATATTCGACCAAAAATTCCTCCTAAGGAGTCATCTATCCATTATGATTCACTCAAAATTCAACGTTGAAAGACACAATTTCAATGCGTATGAGCAGTTTTAAGATGGTCTTCCATTGGAACCCTCCAAGTCGATGGGAACCTGAGCATCCCTGCATGATGCCGGCACGTCAGAGGTTTCACCGGCGTCCAACTTGACCACAACAAACCCGTGGGTTTTTTTCTCCCTGAGATCCTTTTGAGCCAAAAAAAAAAGGTGTTCAAAAATGGCGTAGCGGCCGGCGTTGGATCCAACGTTTCGCCCAGGTGATTTTTCCCCAAGGTGGGTGAATACTAACCCTTCTTATGAACCCTACATATTGAAACAAAGACCATTCTTGTTTTTGGGAAAAAAAAAAGGTGAACTCTCTGCTACAAGTAACGGTTACCATGGCGGTTTTCGCATGAATCAATTCGTTTGTTCATTGAGAAATCCTACTCGTACCTGGTGGCTGGCTGGATCCACATCTGGAATTCAGCGAATCACCACCGTTTACGGGAAGTTTGAATCAAATCATCGACTCAAAAGTTTACCTTTAAAAGAAGGGATATGATATTAGTTAGTTCCCAGGGTTTTTGGGAAAAACGCACCAAAAAAAATCCAGTCGTCGTTTTCAAAAAAAAAACTCCACTTGGTCAACCGAAAAAAACACTCCAAATCGTGGAGTAAACGTCCCACACCTTGGATTCGGGCGGCAGAGGAGCCGGAAAAATGGAAATGCACATCCTGTCGCCGCGGAGATTTCCCCGGGTTTGACCGCGACCATGCAATGACCCCGCCTGGCTGGAAAAACCCATACCGTTGATACCTGGACCCTTCCGTTGTTTGGGGTGCCAAATGATGATTCCGTTTCAGGGGTGTCAATTCACTATCCCTCAGGGTCTGAATGGCACCCAAACTGGAAGGTGCTGGTATCTATAATTGTATTTATTAAACAGAATTAGCTACAAGAATGGAACAAGAACATGCCCAAATTGTAAAAGTGTAGCATACATGGTATGGGCAAATCAATTATGTGACAAAATTATGTGGTAGTGCTCCTCTATGTTTTTTTTTCAGCGCTCCGCCGGGTGAGTGAAGAAACATTACGTACGTTGAACAGGTCTAACAGTTCATGCTTAAAAAATGCATGTTGGTTAACCAATTAACAGTAGCTAATCAATTAAACCGTTAAAAAACCATTCAATAGGTTTCAACCACTAAACGTCAACTGTTTGGTGTTTTTGTAAATGATTTCCGAGGCCTAAACCTAATTTTTCACTCCATCGGTCGGGACTCTAAAACGGGTTGGGAATCCCCAAACGTCCCTTAACGGAGAAAAACGGATGTTTTTCTCCAAAGGCTAGGATTCATTTTTGTGCCTTCTTTCTGAGACACATCCAAATATGTAAATTTGAATATTTTGAATACCCTCCAGGGAACTAAAATATCCCACCTTGGGAAGAGAAAAATCATGTTCAAAAGTACCTTTGGGATGGGATATGTTAGGTCCCTGGAGGGTACCTCTACAAATCATATAAATTCCTTTTCCTTTTAAAGCTTTCGTTAGTCTTTGCTTGGGGATCCTGAGATACTTCAAGTTCATACTTGTCTCTACTCCAGGATGGTAATCATGTACGGTGTTTTTTCCGTCAAGGCCGCCCAAATTTCTGGCCCGTCCTCACCCCCCCCCCCTGTGGAGATCCTAAACTCCCCCCCCACGGCCATCATTGGTAGCTGATAGCTGATCCCCAGCAAAATTCAATCTGGGGCTGATAAGCATTCTTATCTTGTTCTTTTTGGAAATCACCATGTTCAGTTTCCATGAAGAATTTCACTGGTTTTTATCTAAATCTTTTCTCAAGACATCCGTTGTCCTCGGATAGTCGGCTAACTTTTTCAAAAGGACACTTGCATCATGGGGAGGTCGTGGGAGTTGTTCAACACCCGCACAATTGGATAAAAATGGATAAAAACATCTCCTTGGGTTCTCCAACATTACACTTTCGAAAACTAACATGTCCCCTAAAAAGGAACCATTGGATCATTTCCCCAGGTAGGGTTGAACATAAACAATGTTTGAAACCACCACCTAGATCAACTTTCAGGGGACATGTTTTTTTTTCAATTTGACTGACATCTAACAAGTAAATCAGCTTCCCCTTCACAAAACCGCACCTCAACGTTTGTGAGATCGAGTGTAGCATCTGCAGAATTCATGGATCCAGTCGAGAAAAAGATAGATCAGTTGTCGGGTTTGTCAGTCATGAAAGTTTGACCATCTGGCAAAATCACCAAAATAATTTGCGTGAGGGATCACCTCAACTTTAAAAGAAACTTGACGAAAACACCACCATGGAATTGAAGAATGTGGTTCAACCAATGAAATTTTTTGATAGGGTGCTTGAGGTTGGCGGCATATGGTTTGTTCTCTTCGAAGGCCATTTTTTGGTTGTCCTGTCCTCCCAGTATATCGTACTATCCTCAAAATATGATGATGATGATGATGATGATGATGATGATGATGATGATGATGATGATGATGATGTGATGATGATGATGATNTCTGCCTAGAATTGGAGGCTGCCCATGTGACTTCGTTATCAACCATCAAATTGAATACCCAGTCAACGTAATTAACTTCACATTCAACACCCGAAAAAAATAGAGAGAAACTCTGACGCCTGATTCGAATCAAAAACTGGGGTGACCTAAAAACTTGTTCTTTTTCCGCTTTGGGGTCGCGTTTGGCCACGGATGGAGGGCTCCTTGATGGATCAAGTTACACAGCTGGAAGAAGGACAATTGCATCATCTTTCTGAAGCAACAAAATATCAGCAACCAGGAAGTTTCTTATTTTTTGTTGCTAACTTGAATTTGTTTGCAGAAGTTGTTTTTTTCTGGTTAGTCCAAAAAATCGCCACCAAAATGGTTGATCCTGCAAGCAAATAGCAAAACGCCAGGAAGCTGTGAAACGGCTTCCTCATTTTTCCTCGTCTAACGTACCTGTGATTCCCGGCCTTGCATCCATGTGAGAAACATCTCTCGAATCCAGGGAACTTTCACCTGCGATTTCATGGGAATCTAAGGGGCGCAACCTTCCCAAATGCCCACCCAACCAACCAAGAAATAGCAGGCCGTGCTGCAGCAGGCCTTTTTAGGGGAATTCCATATGTTTTCCCGTTTTCCAAAGACTCAACCAACCTTCACCCCGGTGAAGGTTGGACCAACCACTTCCTTCAAAAACAAGAAAAAAACACATGTTTTTCGGACCTTCCGCCTTGCAAAGATTGTAATACCCTTATAACGGATCCATGGGATGGCATGGCATATTTACCTACATGTTTTACCATACAAATCAACCATTCATGTAGGTAAACATACCGTTCGTCACATGGATCCTACGGGATGTTTGCTGGAGCTAAGGCTAAGTTGAGTGGAGCTGAGGAATCCTCCACCAACGCCGCGTTGGTTCACGCCAACGATTGCGCCTAATATGAGCCATAAAATCCTCATTGGTTGTTTATGACACGATGGTTTTCCTCAAAATTTCCTGAAACACATAGCTGGGGATAGTGAATTTCATACCCAAAATAAATGCAAAAAAAAAAACAGATGGTCAACTCGTCACTCCTCAAAAGTGCGAATTTTCCGGATCCTGGATGGCCAAAAAGATCATCCGGATCTTTAACTTCCAAGAGCCCGTCCAGTGGCCAAGGGTGGATGTCATGTCTCTGTTTCAAAAAACAGGGCAAGCCAAGCAAATACACTCCCTGAAACTTAGAGTTCACCCCTTGAAAATAGGCCCCGGAAGGATATGTCATTTTGAAAAACCATCCATTTTGAGGGTAGATGTCCGATTACTATCCCATCATGTGCCCTACTAAACGAGACAGTTTTTGTTGGGTGAAAGAATTCATCCACGTGGTGAACATTTGAGTTTGAGTAGGATTCCCCAGGCTGTGCAAGGTTGGATTATGGCTGACTGAGTCTACGAGATCATTGGTTTTGATGGGAGGGATAGCTAGGTGCAAGGGGGAAGATTTCCCAGATTTTTGTTCACCAATATGGAACAACCTACCTGCACCTCTCTTTCGGAAATTCAAGGTTCCGCTTTCCCAAAAAACCGGGAAGTCAGTCATCTTTCAACCCTTCCTATTTTCAAATTGCTCCATTAGCTTTGGAGAGGGTAAGGTTGTTTAGCCAAAACAAGCTACACCCTGCCAGACTTCAACCCCAATGGACGGTGTGATGGACACAGCCTCCCAAGATCCTCCATGTTGCCAAGAATGAAGCCCTAGATCATGTTGCAAAAAGCGCAGCACCTGCGTGCAGACCACTTTGGTAAAACGGGATGCTGGTGGGCCTCACCATGTGATGATGATGATGATGATGATGATGATGATGATGATGATGATGATGATGATGATGATGATGATGATGATGATGATGATGTGATTCTTTGTATCCATTCAGATGTCTCAAAGTCATGGGATTCTCATACCCTGAAACTGCGGAATTTGCTAGAGAAACTATCGCCCGGAAGCCTCAAACCGAATCCATGCATCTCTTCAGCGCTTGTCTGGACTCACAACCCGTGTCTAATATTGCCATTTTGTTGACATGACTTAGAGCCAAGAACAGCAAAGATTTTCTGAACACTGAACATGATTGATTTTCCTTAGAAAACCAAATTCTGTGCAAGGACCCCATGATATAACTAACCCCAAAGGTCACTTGGTCGGTTCTTCTCAATTAATTAGTGCTTTTAAAAGAATGGAGTCTGAAAAAAATCACAAATCACTGTTTACTACGACCCCAGTATGATATGAGTTGTAACAACCATTGCAGTCATTCCTTTTTTAACCAGGAGTCTTTTCAATCACCCCCCAACACGTCGTTGGCCACCCTGGAAAATACGGGTCCTTCACACGGACCCGCACCTGGTTCAGCTGGGTGGCATTCTCGACATGGAATACCTCATACCGGTGATCCGGTTTGAGGAAAAGCCTGGAAATCTCCCCAATCTTTTCCATTTTTTCACAACAAAAAAACCTTTAAGTTGGAACAGTTCTGGGAGGCTAAACATTGGTTTTAGTTAGTTCTTGGAAAAGTTTCAGAAAATGTTTGGGGATGTGTTTCATATTTGTTCATTTTCACATGCTGGGAGGATAAACAAAATCACTCGGATTGTTGTTGAAAATGTTTGCAGGCCATTTTTGCAAAACCAAAACCGTTGGTCAATGAAAGTGGCTTGCTTTATGTTGACATCTTATCGAAAAAGTCACCCAACTCCTATCGGTGTTGGGAATTGCAGATCTAAAAATATGTTCACCCAAAGGCAAGGTCAAATTCACACAGGCATAAGGGACAACAACATGTTCAATGGTCCAAGTAATTCAATGCTTTCAGTGTCTTTGACAAAAAAACTGCGCAAATATCAGAAGATCTCTGAGAACTGACAGTTGGTGCATGCAAAAAATTGTTCAGGAATACTTGTTTGGAACATGTATATTATGCGCAATATCACTGATGCGTTCATTTTATTTGAGATGCAGACTCAGGCAAAACATACATGGAAGGAACCCCCACAAAAAATTGTCCAGTTGTAGATGTTGTTCCTTTTCCAAAGTACCAGCATTTTCAGGTTCCATGCATTCCGTACTCAAGCCTCGTAAGCTCCGTATCCTGAAAATGTCCATTCTTATCCCAAGCCTGTTTATTGACCAGAATCCAACAAATCTATCTATATCTATACCTATATCCGTATCTACCTTTTTCCTCATTTCAGAGCTCTTTTCATTCAGAGCTGTTTTTTTTAAAGTTCCTTTTTCGGGGGAGGATTTCCATTTAGATTTCCTCATGCTTATTGGGTGCATTTGTTGTGCTGCTGCCCCGGGAATCTCCACCAACCAAACCTTCCCCACCTCCCTCATGAAGCTGCGCAGAACTCGGCCCATGGGGCCCTGAAGGTGACATATCTCGTCACATCTCGGGGGGACCCTTCAAGGTGGTGGGTCCCTACCTACCACTTACCCATAGGATCCATGGGACGAACGGTATCTTTACCTAGATGAATGGTTGATTTTTTATGGTAAAATGTAGCTAAATATACCAGTCCCATGGATGTTATAAGCAGGGTTTTTTTCACTCCATTTATAACTAGTAGGAGCCCACCATGTTGATATTGGTACGGAAAATGTTGTTGTTTTTTTTGGGGGAAAATGGTTCGTTTGTATTTATTTGTTTTTGGGGGGGCTCTTAATTATAGAAGGGACATTGACACATGATCCTCTGACCGACACCCAAAAAAAATATACATATTCACCAATCAGCGACCTGTGTAGGCACGGGGTACCCTCACCTTCAAATATCAACCTTGTATAGCACAGTATATGGACATTTAAAATCATTGGAATTTAAAGTACTACCCTTCCCAGCAAATAAGGCCTTATTAACAGGTTATTAACCACCATTTTCCCTTAATAAGGCCTTAGTTTCTTGGGAGGGCACCTATGGGGTGGGGGGTACCTTAAATACAAGGTCTCGGCCTCGGGTTCCTGAAGGTTTCGGGAAGGTGAAGATCGTGAAGATCCAGTCACCAATGAAGCTTAAATAATTGGTGCCTTTTTTCACAACTCATGGAATATCTGGTTGGTGGTTTCAACCCATCTGAAAAATATTGAAAAATATCAGTCAAATTGGATTATTTCCCCAGGTAGGGGTGAAAATAAAAAATATTTGAAACCACCATCTAGATATGATTTGAATGCAATGTGTGGGTTTTATTGCCCAATGGAGATTCCCTTACTTTACAGTAGTTTACTACCTTTCCAGAGAGTATTACAATGTCATGAGAAAAAATCAAACTTATTTCGAGATGATTTTTTGGACCACTCCCACGTCTGGTAGTTTGATGTAAGCACAGGTCTGACATGGCTGGCTGTTTAATTGGATGACAGATCTTTCAGCTAGCTTTACTGGAATCTAGTTATTTCACAAACAAGGTTTCTTCATTTTATATATTGACATACTACGACTTCGAGGTGGTTCAACTTTACACGTTTTTAAGAACAGAATCTTTCGAAAGACCACTCCTTTTCAAGGTTTTTTTGCAAGGCCTTTTTTGGATAAGACACAATCAAACCCATGGGTGGCCAATTTCCGAGTTGTGAAACTAACATTGCACCTGACAGCTTGCGCAATCATGGCTGGATATGAATGTGTTCATAATATCTATAGCATTATCATTAACTAGCTCTGCAACTCTATTTACATCTGTATCCAAAGACGAATCAACACAAAAAGGAGTCTCCAGCAAACTAAAGAAAATACCATCAACATTGGAAAATCCCTGGTAAATACCATCAACATGGTGGTAAAATTTGTCATGCCTATCTTAGATAAAAACCCGAGGCCCGTACTAGCTGCATTAAACATCGGGGGACGTGACCTTCGTTTCACCAAAGGAACCTTCCAAAAGACCTCTCGCAAGTCAAGGGCTTCCTTCGCTGCTGGGGGTAAAGGAAGTACCTGTTTTTCACGGTGCTCTTTCAGAGGTGGATCAACAAGCTGCCGGGGGGAAAACCTGGCAACCCAATGTCACCAAACATGTCGGAAGGTACCTAAAATGGAGGAATCCTCACCGTGATATAAGCTGTATTAGTAAGGGTTATGTAAGGGAAACCCCACCCGCCAAAACAGCCGAAAATAAGGTTCAGTAATGTTCAGTACCTCCATTTTAGGTACCTGAGACTTTTGGTGACAATGTCTTCAGATATCCGACTTGTTTCCGAACATTCTTTTTGGTGAACGGTGACTTGTGCAAGTGCAACCCCAAGGTTTAGTCTGTGCTGTGTCATGATGGAACAAGATTACAACATCCTCCTACTTTGCCCAGTTTCTGTTTCATTTGGAAGAGATTCCCCGATCGTTACCATTTGGCGAACATGGGGAGAACTCAAATTGGACGCGTTTAGCATTTATTTGTGGATCCTTATCACCACCTTTTGATATCTTTTTACAATAACCACCAGTTTGGGGGTCGCACACACCCATCATCCAACAAAAACATGCAGTCATGCAACATCCCACCCAACCCCCCAAAAAAACAATGACTTTACTACTGTTGATGGAGGAAATCCTGCACCACCAGGGATTATTATATAAAACCCTATAAATAATGGGACATTAACCATATCAACTGGTTGGCCGGATTTCAACCATCAACAGTACCACGGTTCCTTTGCCATCTCCCTGTTGATCAACGGGCGCACATCTGAAGGCTTCCGGAAAGGCGACACAAGCTCCCTGAGATCTTTGGATGCCTGTCGCTAATAAGCCCAAGAAATTTGTTGGGGGTATGTTGGCTGCAAACTTTTCCACGACACTCGGGGTTCCAAACGAACATGTACTGGCAAAACATGATTCATTTTCACCATTACCCTGGAAAAATAAACAACAGCGTCGCCAAACACATCTCATCTCAAAAACTGTTTGGCGAAGTCTGTCCCATAGATCGCCTCCATTGGTCATCACTCACCCTTTATTTTTTTCACTGGTCAACACCCACAAAAAAATCCCGCTGTTTTTAAGGGGTAAGTTCATCCGCCAACACATCTCTGGAGCAAGCTTGACAGGTCTCTGTTCTTCTTACTGTTGCTATTTACTATGACTCTCATCAACTATCATTCTGATCATCATTAATATTATTAACTCTTGTTGTTTCTTCCTTGTTATTATCTCCTTATTACGATATATCTAATTTATAGATATATACTGCCCGAATCCTGCCTTGCTTAGCGCTTCGCCGAGGGAGTTTGAGACCTCAAGCAGGAGGTCTAAAGTCTAAAGCTTCACCTGTTTTTTCGTGAGAAAAAAAAGTTACCCTTCAGGGAACGAATGAACATACACTCCGGTAAACTAACATAGCAATGGGAAATCCAATGAAATCCACCATTTGAAGATGTATCTCCTGATAAATATGAGGTTTTTCCATTGCTATGTTAGTTTACCGGAGTGTATCCCACCGAACTTCCCTGGAAAACAGCAGCTGGCATTATTTTGCCTCTTTTGGGGTGAAACGAACAGTAAACTTTGTGCCTTTTCAAACAGGGGGCTAGACTGAAAGTGATTTCATCCCTCGTATGACTAAAAGATGTGGTCCCCGATAAACACCAAATCTCCAGCGTTTTTCTTTAAATGTTGGGCCATAACAATCCTATGTTTTGGTTCCTTCCCAAGAGTGGAGAGAAATAGGAGTCCATTGTTAAAAAGTCATTATTATTTTCATTTATTTTGCCTTTGGTGGTGGTTTTGTTTGGGGTTACCCACTATGTACATAGTAGGATATCATCCCCATATATCAACCGTCCAATGGATAGATTTGTGCAGCCAGCTGCATTGATTGTTGAATGATTAAGTCAAGGTCAAGGTTGATCTGAAAGCCACTGTAACCCAATATGGTTTCATGTTTGTCCTCATCAGTGCTCGTGTTTATTTGATGTTTTCAAAATTTATTTCATGATTTCTTCAAAAAATCATCTTTACACCTATAGCATATGGGTCTAATAGTCCTGGTGGTGACTGTTACTCGTGGTTTGGGGGGGTAGTTCCAACATATGAGCCGCGAAAAAAATCCATCATACTTTCCATGAAATACTGGTTCTTTTGGTTTATGATAATCCCCGCATAACCGAGTCGTTGTTCAACCCCCAAATACCGTAAACAACCAAGGGTCCATCAAAAATTGAATGGGACCGAATCCCAACGGACCCCTAAAGAAGTTGCTCTGAGCTATTGGATACTCAGGCTTAGGGGTCCGTGGACCGTGGGTCCTCTTGGAGATTTCTTGGAAAAGGCCCTTTCTTCATTGCTCATATCACTTCAAAGCCAACAAAGCACCTTGGCACAAAGCAGCGTTGGTGCCAAGTCATTGATGAATTCCTGGCAAGAACACTGGGTGGTTTTTTCTCAACCACTGGGACCGGGTTGAAAAGACTCCCCAAGCCAACCAAAATGCTGCAAATTAGAACAGGATTCTTAGAATACTTGAAGTTAGTTGATTGAAAACAACTAAAACTATTTCCCAAATTGGTGATTTACCATGGTAGAAAGTAAAACATCACCTTCAACAAAACTTAAGGATTGAAGACATGGAAAAAAACATAGATAACCTATCTACCAAAAAAAAATCAAAACCACGAAAATCTTCCAAATCCCTACTGTGAGATATGAGGTTCTTGTATCTCTTCCACTCAAGTGTCATCATTGAATGCATCCCTTCAGCGGTCGACCCACAGGTATCAACTCAAAACTCACCCAACAGACAACGGAACTTCCAGTCTGCTTTCAAGCCACCAAAAAAAACAACACATCTTTACTTAGCGTTCTTCTCCCAACCACCATATGTCAAAGGAAAAAGCTCAAGGCATATCAGTGTCAGAATCAACTTTTAGAATTTTTGAGACGAACAAAAACAGTTCAACTACCAAATCCTCCACTGCTTAAAACAGGCAAATAGCAAAACACCCCCCCATCCACCAACCGCTTTAACGCCTGAAGTCCTCGCTCCAGAAGTCGTAAAGGATCACATGATAAAGACCTACGTCCGAATCGTGGAAGCGATGGCATGCCATGACTGGTGTTGACCTTGTTGCTGTTGACCTTGTTGGTTGTTGACCTTGTTGGTTGTTGGTTGTTGGTCGTTGTCGTTGTGGTTTTCGTCGTTGTGGTTGTGGTTGTGGTTGTGGTTGTGGTTGTGGTTGTTGTTGTTGTTGTTGTTGTTGTTGTTGTTGTTGTTGTTGTTGTTGTTGTTGTTGTTCCAAATAAGGAGCCCAACACTCCTTGACTAGTTGACTCGGTAAAATGAACAAGTTCCAGGGGATTGTTATGTAGGGATCCAAGCTGAGGCCCAACCATAATATAAACATCTCCCTAGTTGGATTGATATGGGCCAACCTGGTGATGAGAGTGAACGGGACCTTTTCCAGCCTCCCTGATGTTCCCTACTTGGTGGATACGACATGAGCATGTATATTCTACAATTACATACAAACATTGTTCTTTTTTAAATATCTACAATGACAAATTGTACATATATGCCATCCATCTTATATCATACACCATCAAATCAAACATAACTCATCAACCACCAACCACCAACCACCAACCATCACCAACCGTCCCATCATCTCCAAGTGGCCTGGTAAGCACATGCAATTTGGTCAAATCTGGTTGAAGCCTCGGGGGGAGATTCACAAGGGACCGCATTTTTTTCAGGGAGAGAGATGTCCAGTTCTTGGGAGTTTTGGAGGCGGAGGTCTTTTGGGAAGTAATATATATATATATATAGATATTGTAGATATATCATGATAATAAAATTATGTATATATTATATATGTATATATATGTATACTATCTCGTATATCTATTATCATAGATTATAGCTTATATCACTAGAGTAAAGATGTAGTCTCTCTGAATATGTAATTACCCATAATTTGGTATCGTCATGACGGTTTGCGTGCAAAAATGCAAAAGGAAGAGTGAACCAAAGCCAATTTGCGGGTAAACATCCAACTTACCAGATTATACAATATTCCTATGGGCGATGGTGAAAATCTGTGTGAAAACATCATCAAAACCAATATTTCTGGCATGTGTTCAGCATACATGCCAGAAAAGTATGGCTCATCAAATGCCAAAAAATCATACTCAGCATTTCTGGCATAGAATTTCTCAGTTTCTTATCTTCAACTTCCATACCGTTCAATCTGCAACCAAAACTTCCACTGAGTCCTCCGACGCACAAGTTGCGGAAACTTCTCCCGGCAGTCCATCTTCGACAAGCACCTTGTAACAGTGGGCAATTTTTTTTGAGCGTTGACACCTAAGGTAAGAAAAGGGGTTCCACGGATGGGGTGATCGGGATATGAATTTTTTGGTGATTTTCGCTGTTAATGGCTGAAACCAAAAAAAATGGTAGCTGGTCCCCTTATCAACAGGCTTTTGTTTTTGCCTGCAATGGTACATATTCATTTCAGCCATTGGCAGCAGTCCGACCAAATCATGGATGTTTTCCTTGTGAACAAACCGGCATTCTTCAACTATCACATGTTTCATGATTTTTTGGTCCGCCCTGCCCCCCCCCCCCCTCAAATGAGATTTTTTGTTGGAGAATTTATGTTGGAAAAGTTGGCCAATAGTTGACTACACAAGCCTTTCCACCATACTCCGTTGACAATGGAGTCGGAGTAGAGCAGAATTCGCTGGCATACTCGGCACTCTTGAACCACGAAGTCGTTACAATTTGGAAACATGCCAAAAACGCTTCCATCGGGAAACCACCAACCCACCACTAACAATAGCGTTGATGATTTTTGATAAACATATCAGGCGGTTCATAAGGAAACTCTCATTGAAAACCCAGCAAAATGACGGTAACCATTGACGGATGGCAAATTGCCATCTGCCAACCTCTGCAGGCTAGTGCAAAAAAACAAATTTGACGTTCAACAACAAAAGCTGATTGTTTTAGAAAGTCCCGGATCCGGGAGAATCTACAGGATGAGCTGGAGAATTACCCTATTTATATGCAGGAGGAACTTTCCAATGTCATGTTAGTTTTCAGGGGTGTACAGAATCCTGGAAATTGACAACTGACTTGACTTGTTTTTTTGCATGTTTGGATGTTTGTGGTTTGATTGCTTTTGATTCTGCATTGTACAAGTACTAAGTACAATCATGACATGCATTCGATTCCATTAGATAGGAAAATTAATTCTACTGATGTCCCTTGATACTTCTTTTTACACATATACTGACTTATTGCCTCTATTTTGCGTATGAGAAAGAATTGGGAAAGCATCCATATAGATCTTATACAACTCCAAGGTCCACGTCTATGAAATTTATCGTGCTTCATGCCCCCCCTTTCCACCTTACTCCATACCCCTTCGCTTCCCACCTGTAGTCCAACACGAGCCACAGCTGCTGCCGTTTCAAGTTCCAATTCACAGGTCTTTGGAGGACCAATGGCCTCCCAAAACTGTGTCTTTCCACAGTTCTTTTCATGGAAAAATATTGAAAATACAGATTAAGAAGGGACCAAGGACCACCAAAAAAAGATAAACATGATATGATATCCTTGCTTTGATTGCAGAACTGGGATGCACAATCAAAACAATTGAGAAGTTCCCGTAGTAGACTCCTCCCCATACGTGAGGACACTGTTAAGCTCAAATCCTGCACTGCATGACCACATGTGATGTATCAAACATCTTTCAAACACGACCCTGAAAATCATGGACAAACTCTAATATACACAGTCAAAAAAACACAACTTACTCATATTAGCATATCAAATCCTTCCGGGGCAAACACCTCAAAATTCACCCTCCTCAATATCCTTGAGACATTTTTAGAGAAATTACAAAAAGGAAAATTTCCCCACAAAAACCAGAGCATTTGAGATGATTCGGCCGGTGAAGACGTCTAAAAAGGCCGGCCAAAGCTCGGTACAACACACCCTTAGAGCACACCCCAACCAATCCCCCTAGAGGACTATGAAAGGAATCCCTTTACAGCCTGTTGGTAAAGGTTTAGGGGTGTGTTCCAAAGGTGTGTTGAAACAACCTTAGACAATGGCAATTTTGTGGAGCCCAGTCCTTTTTTGCCTCCTATGAAACTTGCAAACCTTTCCAGGTGAATCGATGGGGAAAAGGGGTGACAAATCGTTCAATGCCGTTTAAGGAACTGCTTTTTTGGGGGGAATTTGAGCATGTTGACTGAGATTGGTGGTCACAAAACTTCATGGGGAAAATTTGGGCATGCCATGCGTTTGTGTGTGATTTTTGTTGATGGCTTGGTTTAATGAGTTTGATATGAGTACAGTTTGGGCCCTGCCTAAACACTGGTTCACAGTCCCTATTGGTTTCTAAATCAGGTGCCTTCCATCAAAATCAATAGATTCTGCACCCAGTTACAGTAGTTGAAAGGTACATGGCACAGTCCCTGCATATTGGTTTATATTGACCCTTTCCTAAAATGCCATTTGATATCTGTGCCATCTATTTTGACCTTCAGGTACAGGATCAACAGCTCAGGTGCCTGAAGGGTGGTATTCACCAAGCAGTTTATGCCCAGGTCCTGACGTGGGAGGTTGAAGAAGGCCCTGTTTTTTGACGTGTTGTCATCAGGAATGAAGCCCTTGAAAACAGGCCGGGGGTGATGAACTGAGCCGTACAGATCATCATTTTTTCAGTCCAACTTGAGTCAAGTTGAAGATCGATTTTTTTTCCCAAAGTACAACCGCATTTCCTTAGATTGGCCTAAGGTGGTTGGACAGAATTTATTCCCCTAATGGTGGTTCAATGGTATGTTTAGATTGGTACAATCCTGCAATCGGTTCCCCCCCCAAAAAAAAATATTCAACAAATCCAAAAATTCACATCGATCTTCAAGATCACAGACTTTGAAAACCACCGAGTTTTCAAGGACGTTTTTCCATTAAAGTTCCTGAATCGTTTCGAACTGTTCATCACCACTATTTACATAAACCCCCTCTCAACTTGTCTTTAGGTGGGTTGGGTAAACAACCAAAAGACCCGGCAGTTTCAAACGCGGTCCATGTGGATGGTGAAAGCCATGTGCTTCTCATCAGCAGAAGCATCTATGAGTCTGAACTCTTCTAACTCAGCACCTGCTGACGGATGCATCCAGAATCCATCGTAACAAAAACATGGCAACAAACGCCGTTTCTTCGGTTGGAACATGTTGGATCACCGATTCAAAACGGGATCCAACTCAAACATTTCATACTTCATTGTGGAAAGTAATAGCCATTACTAAGATAATGATAAGCAAAAGTTGTCAGTATCATGTTTCATTTCAGATACAGTTGACTTGGGCATGGTTCCAACTCAGCTGAAACATGTTTGGTAAAATTGGATCATCCTCCTTCGAATATGGGTGAATATAGAAAGAAAATTGAAACTACTATTCACGATGAGGTTGGATGAAGTAATTATAGTTTTGCGTGATGCGTTTGTTGGGTTCTGAAATGAACACTGGCCGATATGAACCAAACTATAGGCCCATCTGCCAAAGACATTGTTGATTTTAAAAAATATGCTTAAGCAACTGTGCAGCCCAAAACATTGGCACTGTACATCATGCAATAGACCCTTAGTATCAAGCCATGCCCCCCCCAAAAAAAAAAACATGCAAGTTGTTCAACATGTTTCCCGAAATCAAAAAAACAATTGATTCCTACACAAAATCGTAAAAATCTTTGTATGAGAAAATGGCTACCCAAAAACCTTCCCCAAAAAAACCCTTGGATGTAAACCTCACATCAAGGCAACTCTTTTTTTTCAGGCACCTCGACAGAAGCCGCCTGTGACATTCAGGGCCACACCCAACTTGGAGAGCGCCTACAGCTTGGCCGCATTTTGGCCAAATTCACTAGCCATGACGGAATGAATGGGACTGACTGGTATACTTACCCAACATGAATGGTTGATATTTTTGTTTATGGTAAATTAGGAGGTATATAAATGTACAATCGTCCCATTTTACTGGTCCTACGTAAATCACTCAGCTCTCTTGATTTCCCGTTGATGGCTAGCTGATTTGTTTGAGTAGCGTTCAAAACCCTTATGACATTCCATGATCCTAATATTGGCTTATGATTACGATCCCCATATAAGTGGGGAGTTGAATCCCCTATATAAAACAAGCAACCACGCTTTTGAACACTGCTCATTTATTAATGCGGCATTTGGGGTGACACCTGCTTCTCAAGTGTTTACTAACTTCGAGCCATCCCAGTAGGCAGCTCAACTTCTGACCAGAAGTTGTAGTGATTTCAGCCATCTTGGGGACACCCAAAAACACCACTGGCCAGTCCATCTTCATGTATCTCACGCAAACGCTGGTAGAGATTTGTAGAGTTTAGGAGTACAAACATTCACTGTGTTTTCAGATTTCCATTAATCTACTAAAATCATCCTCTCTCTGTGGGGTTCTAACTGCACCTCAACCTCAAGGCCCCCAAGTAACTCAACATCACAGTAACCGAAACCACAACCCAAATCGCAACACCTTCAACCTTACCCCTCCGGGATCAACGAACAAATCGCAGGCTGGAAAAACCCGATCTTTGTTAGTTTACCTTGGATCTACCCTCCACTCCAGTAAAAGTCACAAATGAAGATGTATAGAGATTCCCTACAACAAAATGTCATCCAAAATCCTGGTGGTGACCAGCGATTGCATCCTTTGTGTGGGGTAGCACCTTGGAGATCTCGAAGTTGGGGATAGACACCTGGAGCTTGGGGTTGATACCCCGGGGCCCTCAAAGGAAAATATATAGTCTTCCAACTCATCACGTTTTCAGCTGCGAACTGTTTAGTTTCAAGGAAGGTATATCTAGCCTCCTGGGAACAATGCGATATCCCATCTATGAAAGGGGTCAAATCATCGGGCCCCAACCTTTAAAGTGGTTATCTTAGTTACTTGGAGGGAAAAAAATGGCAAGGATATTCGTCCATCAAGAGTAGCATCTGAAAAAAAAATATGGCAAAATGATTGTTTGATGGTGGTGCAATGGTTGAGATTCATTGTCATGTTTTCATTGACATGGATATATGGATACTCAAACTGATGATTTGGAAAAGAAAAAGACTTGCTATGACATAATATATCAGTGTGTTGGGTGTGCTAATGTTCGGGAGGTGTGTAACTGTCACATAGGAAGCAAATGATCTGGGAAGACGATGATTTCCAGAAAATGGAGATGACGTGTGTTCAATGTAATTTGGCGTGAGACGAGAAGCTTTTGAACACGTCTGATTTTATTGTGTCTTTTTCTTGTTCCACTAACTGATAAAATAAGTATTTACATATCACGAAGTATATGTAAAATATCAACTCGAATGACTCAAATTTGTATATTTAGATTAAAACTTAGATTTAATATCTGTAGATGATATACATGTATATAGATATTTATATATATATATTCATTGGCAATATATACACTTTGCATTTCACCCAACCTTCCATTCCTGAAAAGGGGGGGTGTCACCTTCATTGGGGATTCATTCACAAAGCGCTACCCAAACTAGTCTACTTGTGAGTGACGTCACGTAACATCATTCACACAGAATATGAATGAATGCCTTGTTTGCCCAAGTTTAGACGCCTGAACCACGAACAGAAAAATATCATGTATATCTCACCTTCTCTGCAAGTACTGGTTGTTTAGTAAGGATTTCCAGTAAGTTGTGATTTCCTAATCCCAATTCAACGGGGCAGTTGAATCCACATCAACCCAAACAACCACGGCTACTTTTTCATTGCACACCTGAAGTCCGCGGAGCCAGCCGCGCAAGGGCACGGCCTGTGAGGTTTTTAGGTGGCATGACCAAACAGTCACATGTCCACCATGTCCAACCCCAAAAAAAGGTCATGAAGAATTGACACGCCCTTCATCTTAGCTGGACGTAGACAGGGTTATAGATGTTATAGGGTTACAATCCTTTGGGAAATGGTTGGGTAACCCAACCCTGTCTATGTGCAGCTGAGCCATTGGCATGCACAAAATGATGCTTGGAAAAAACAAAAAAAACAGTCTTTGAAGAATGACTAGTTGGTGGTTGAACCAACCCACCTGAAGAATATGCTCGTCAAATTGGACCATTTTAAAGAATAACAAATATTTCTAAACGGCAACTTAGATGATTATGCAAAACTATCCCACTGTTAGGTTGACCCCATGTCAAGGTGGGGAACCTTTTTTTTTCATGATTTTTTTAAATGTGGGTCTGCCAACAAACGATATATGGAAGCCAATTTTACTCCAAGAGAAAGGTTACCCGTTTTTATATGCACTCAACAATTGTGAGGATTTAGATGTTGTCATTTAAGCTAAGTCTTTTAAGTAGCAAACATAACAAATGACCCTTCAGAATTTTACTTACATTTGGGGTGGAAGTCCACAAGTTACAACAACACCACAGCAGCTCCAAATGGCGGGAAAATTGGTGTAACATCAAGAGCTGGTTGGAATATCCATCATGGAATCATGGAACGTAGATGTGCACCTCCTTGCAAGTAGGAAAATCAAGCAAAAACCTCAATCATCCATCTCAAATCCATATTATAGATACTACACTCGATGCAATATTTCAAACCATACATCAAATATGCAAATATGTATATATATATATATATTTACAGTAGTATATACGCAGCACGCGTGTGGGCGTCAATTGATTTACATGATAATATATAGTTAATGTGTTTCTCTCCACCGTTTGAAACGGCACAACATGGCACAAACACCTTTTTTCTCACGGCAGTTACACGCCGTATTTGTCTCCACTAGGCGGTGCTTTGCCCGTCTCCTGAGGTGGATTGATTAAAACACATCCGATGAAAACACCTCTGATGCAGGGAAAAACACCTATGAAAACATGGGGAATTTACACCCTGGAAGATGAACGGGCTGGAACCTGCAAATCATCCATGAAAAGAAAGGAACAATAAGGAACCTGATCTTCCAAACCTCCGTGACTATGTTCCATGTCAATCTTCAGGGGTGCGTAGTGGTTCTCCATTGGGTCTTGCCTACAACACTGGTTCTCAGTGGATAATGAAGGTTAATCAAGGTCCCTTCATAGAAATCAATGGATTATATATTTACTAACCCACTGTGAACCAGGGTTTTGGCCACATTTTTTTCCACATCAAGCAGTATAGACAGTATGGAATTTGCAGTCAAGAGTATCACTCATCTAAATATATTTCATGGGACGTTTTTTTGTAGATGAACTGTTTCCGAATTCGCCCCCAAAAAACAAGAGCTTTGAACTATACAAACAACTTGCACTAAAACTACTTTTAGCAACCCAACTCCAACCCACCAAACAAAAAGACAGAAAAAAAAAAAATATATATATATATATGTATATATTGTAAAAAACCGCTCAAAAACATCTCCAACAAAAAACCTGTGTTCACCATGAACCTCACAAAATGTGATGAACCTGCTTAACCTCACACCAACCCAACCAACCAACCAACCAACCAACCAACCAACCAACCAACCCACCCACCCACCCACCCACCCAACCAACCCAACCAGCCGTCCAGCTGTCCATCTGCCAAGACTCCGCATCCAAAAATGACTCCAAGGCCGTCTTGCGTCGTCCAAGCTCGCTCCGGGTGGCCATCTCCCCGCGCACCGCGCGGCTCTCGGCATCGTCCGGGTCCAGCAGGACGTCCTCCTGGAAGGTGGAAACAACGAACCACCTGTACCGGGCACTATATTTTTGTTGGGGTGAGTCAGGGTTGTCATTCCTATCTTTTTTTTTCAAAATCCGTTTGGGCTGACTCAAGGATGTGCTGCTATTGAACTACATAAGTGTACTCAAGTTCGACCATCCATTTCTTTGAGAAAGGTTCAATGTTGATTATATTTTTGTTGGGGAACTACGTTCATGCAAGTAACAAACCCTCATTATATATTTCTACCGTTCTGAGATTTTCCCTTCCGGAGAGGCTGGTGTTGTTTGGTCAAGGGTCCAAGACAAACTTCTTCCAAAGCTCCGCATTCTCAGCTTTGCCGGCGAGGAAGTCGCCTCATCATGGGATTCAGAAGGCGGGGAAAGGTGCTCAACTTCCATTGCAAATAGCCTTGGAACATGCTTGATGGGCACCATCTCTGAGCATACCAGCATACCTTTTCAAATCCCATAGGATCCATTGGACTGGTATATTTACCTACATTTACCACAAAAGGCAAATATACCATACATGGATCCTATGGGAATTAATCTGATAAATGACATGTGTCACCTATCCACCTTTTTTTCTCTCTAGCTGTAAAATGTGCTTTCAATTTGGGTGTGGCCCCCCTCTCAGTATCTCCCAGTGACAGTTGCCACTAGCAGTGATACTTTTTTCGTAGGGGATTCCTACAACTTACATTTCCCACTACTGGGACGGGGCCATACCCAAGCTATACATATTATCATCCAGAATCCACTGCATGATAAATTACTACAAGGTGGGCCCCTACTAAATGGAGTTATAACCATTCTATAATCATTATATATATTCATAAATACATGGCATTATAAGTGGGTAGCTGGGGCTCCTGACAACCCTACTTTCAGAAGTTATAACCTCATTGATTACTGGTAGAGGCTCACCTTGCATAAATCACAACATATTATGCTTCATGGCGAAATCCCCACACACCTCCCCTGTGCAATGCCACCAACCTGCGACGCAATGCGGCCGTAGTCACTGACTTGTTTGGCCAGCTTCGCTTGCTCCGCTTCCAGCTGCTTCTCACTTTTCACCTGGGCCGTAAGTCGGGGTGTGGCCCCCACCCTGTAACAATAGCAAATGTAATACTCCTGGTGGCCACTGTTACTGGGATGGGGCCGCATCCCAAAGCTGAGAACATAACCTACTTGTAAGCAATTTAGAAATGATGTTGTGTTCGAAAAGGTCGTAGGCACTCCAATCTGAGTCACGAAAATCGATCTTTTGTAGACCTTTGTGATCCAGCCACACAAATCCAGCTTTTGGACGAGGTTGACCCTGAACAGGAAACATCAAGAAACACTCACTAGTTTTGCAGGAATGATGCCTGTTAGTCTCGGAATGACGACAACAAAGAGAAATTTGACTTGGATTTTTCATATTTTTCTCATCCGTGACTTTGGAGCAAGTTCACTCTATATCAAAAAATGCTTCAGCTCAACAAGTCATTCAACACCCAGCAATTAACACAATTCCCTCCTCATAACTCACAGGAAAACATCTTCTCACTCCCGCACCCCAAAGAAATAAAAATGGTTCACAAAACTGGGGCACCCTTTACTTATCACACCATCCTGTGTGCCATGTTCTTCTTTTGGTTTCATAATGTTTCATACAAAAAAATCGATTGCCCAAGTGGCAAAACCAAAACGATTTGAATCCATAAAGCCGCCAAACTCCTCCTCCTTAGGCAATTTTTTGATGAAGCCAAAATCCAAAGAAAGGTGTTACACATCTTTGAAAAGTAACGGCCAGTTGACCCATCAAAATAGACCCCCGCAAAAAGGATCAAAAAGGAGATTCCTATTGGAAAATCATCACTTTTTAGGGTCCATGCTAGTTTGTGCGGGGTTTTAAGGGTCCAAACAAATGCTATGCTGCTTTTTTTGTTGGATATACACACCCCCCAACCCAGGATACCAATGGAAACTGAGGGTTTAGGGGTTAAGGGACTGGGATCCTTTGCTGAAATTCATAAACCACCACTGGCCGCTGGCCCTGAAAATCCATATGAATCAACGGTTGGGAAGGATGACATTTCTTTTTGTGGCCTTGCCTTTATTCAGAAGCGAGCTTTTAGTTTGGTCTATATATTTTTTTTGGCGCTCACAATTCTTTTTATCCTGGCGGTTGGATTAACCGCAAATATATATATATATATTGCATCTAATGGATGGGAATCACTTAATTATATCCTAGAACCGAATCTTTGAGTTTTTGAGTGTTTCCTTCAGCTATCAGCTGGTTCAACCACCCTGAATGGTCCCCATCCCATTGAAATTTTTGCATATCTCAGCATTAGGGACCCAACAAATTGCTGCACACCCTTGATTCTACAAGTAGTGAGACATCAATAGACATCTGACATCCTAATTTGTGAGACACACTTGTCAACTTGTATCTTAGGCGCTTTTCACGTCCCAAAATATTGCCTAGTAGACCTTGAAGATTAGGAAACAACCTCCGAAACTCTAAACGCACAAATAAAATCAAATCCCCTCCCTGAAACTAACATGGCACCTGAAAATGGATGGTTGGAACACTAATTTCCTTTTGGGATGGCCTATTTTCAAGTGCTGTGTTAGTTTCAGGGAGTGTAAATCATTAAACAATTCAACTGGCATCGTGGGAGGGAAATACCTCCAAATATCCCAAGTCACCATGGGATTATTGTCGAACATGTTGCAAAAACTAAATTTTAAAAAAAGAAGGAAAAACAACGACGACATTTCTACGACTTTCTACTGGTGGTCAAATAATGGTTAATTGTTGCTTTGGGGCCCGGTGGTTTGGGAGTCTACGGGTACCCCTACATAACAATCCCTTTCATTTTCGGGGGGACCCTTTTGGAATCCAAACCACCACCACCAACCCCTAAACCAACGATTAAGCATTAGTTGAGGTGGCTACCCTTCCTCCCATAATCATGGTTCAGTGGAAAGCGGGCGTATCTCCAATATTAGTTTCCTTTCATTTAGGGTGCTTTTCCACTGAACCATGATTATGGGAGAAAGGGTAATCCCCCACCAAAAAAAAGAAAGAAATCATATAATAAGGTGGTTCATGAACCTGAACACCCTAGAACCCTTCTTTTTTTACCATTTTTTCCCCAAAAAACCAACGATTCATCATTAATTTGAGGTGGCTAATACCTCCAAAAAACGATGCTTTCAGCTGTCAGGCGTCCTCATCCGCTTCCACCATCAGTGATGGCAACTTTGCAAGTGATGTGAAACCTGGGGAAAGGTGCCCTCAACTTTACCAACAGCTGTAGAAATAGGCACTTCCAACTTGCAGTTAATGATGGTAGAAATTTCACTTATAAATACCAGCGGCTCACAGATTATATCTATAGAAATGAAATACTTCTAAGTGTAGAAGAATTCAGTTGTCCCACTCTTCGAAGGTGCCCGTTATGTGAAGTGAATCGATAGTGATGCCTCCAGTTCCGGCAAACAATCATTGCAAGTCATGGCCATGGAAGATCCCCAATGTCTAGCAGGGCAACACATCCTCAAATGATGTGTCTTTGATCGCTTTGTTTGCTTACCGGAGTGCAATGTTTAAAACCAGTTATGCACTTTCCTATCGTTTTTTGTCGGTAGGTGGGAGCATGGCTTTCATGCGCTCCTTGAATTTCAGGGGCGCAACAACACCATAACGAAGAACAAGCTGGAAACATGTGGACAAATAGCATCCTTCATCAAAAATTGGTACCGAGCCCTAAACTCTTGCAAATCAAGAAGCTCTTCAAGGCATCAGTCTTGTAGTTTTTGGGCTCCAAAATGAAATCCTGCACCTTTTGTTTCAAGAAAAAAAACTGACCACCGGAGGTTGAGGTCATGCTTGTTGATTCCCACTGTTTCGAGTTGCGAGTTTCTTCCTCCTCTGAATCATCGCCTTCACTTGTTTCTTCTTTTTGGGTATGGTAGGACTGAATCTCAAAGGTGGTTTCATTCATAACCAGCCGGTGGGTGATGAAAATACGGCCTTATGGACATTGAAACACACAGGTCTAATAGGATACGTGTTTTCCATAAATTGGGTGAAGTTGACATTCTAAGATTCAGCCAAATATGAATAGAACATCAAAACAAATGAAACATCTTCACTCCCATATTCATGGTTGAGAGGAACATAATCCGATAAATAAAACGATCGTCTTGGAGTCTTGCAGGGACAAACAATCCATAGAACAATGATTTTTGACTAGAGCAAATTGCTAAATTCAACCAACGCTTATAGTTGGTAGTTCAGGTCGGTGGAGTACTATTTCACAGCAAATCCCCTGCAAAATACTTCCCTTCCACTCGACCATTCCTCCGATACAACCAACAAGTTTGACCATCAAGTCATAATTGGCTGATTACAATCACTGAGAAAAGCATGGCAACTGGCTTGTCTGGATTATCATTGAATTATTATCGCAATTTTTTGTATAGCATATTCAAACAAGTTGGGGAAAACATGCGTATACATTTACAGTAAATCTACAAAAGACCTTTTCGAGTGACGTCACATTGTCGAAACATCATGTCATTCATACACATGTATCTGGGCTGAACCTATGTTGAAGTAGCAATGGAATATCCTCATGTTCAATCGGAACTAAAAACCTCATTGGGAACTTGTAGGGTAGCTTCAACAGTAGAGTTTGGAGTTAATGAAGTGATGGCATGCTAAGCTTTTCCAGAGGAGTTCTTTGCAACAAAACCTCCACTGGATGGCCAACACTTCCAGTGGTTGTTGGGTGAGTTTGATCACAAAATGTTCCGCCCAAACTAGGTAACTAGGTTGTCCTTCCCACCAGCGGATACTTTCCCAACTATCTCCCCCATTTTCTGTTCCCTATCTGACTCCCCTAAGCCTATCATGTTTGGGTGATGTTGGTACATCACAACCAACCAGGTGTCCAAGGCGCCAGTTCGGTTGGCATTGTGGACTGGGTGAAACCTGTGCCTCTGCAATACCTGAGCTGCTGGCCAGCAATTTTGACATATCAACATTTCCTTGGGCAAATGCACGACAAATACTACCCCTGTAAAAACAAACAATCCAAACTGAGTTTTTGATAAGCATTGGTAAGGCCTTGTTAAAGGACCCTGGTGCCTATAGTGGCCCTTTAGAAAACCATCAGTTCTAGTGGGTGTGGCTTCTTCCATTTAAATCTTTCCCCTTCAAAAATGCTTGGAGGAGCAAGGGTAAGGGGGTCAAGATGCAGTTGCATTTGTGTTGGTCTAAGAACATATGGTTTCGACATGTTTCAACGAGTCATGAAACGGCAGGAAGACGAGGGGGGCAAAGGAGGGCTTGGTAGGATAATAATCAATGAATTACCAGGGACGTCTGGCCTGGCAGGGAGTGGTTTATCTTACCTACCACCATTTACCAGAACCAGAAACTAGAATGAACCACAAAATGAACTAGAAACCTCCAAACCTCCATTGATGAAATAAGTATAATGAATAACCTTCTCCAAAACGTGAAATGATGGCTTTCCTTTATAGATCGTCCTACACCTGATAGGTACCTAACCTTATTGACCGTAGAGGGTCTTGTAACTATCGATCCCAAGATATCCCAAGTGAACCGGGTTGATATTACCCAAGGTGCTCCTTCCATCTGCTATCCGTTTTTTCCCACTTTCGGAGCACTGTCAAGACCTTTAGCTGTGCATAAGTAGCCTTGGGTCGGGGGTGGCAAAGGAGAAGTTTCTTGAAAGTGCAGGGAATCGAATCTTGAAAAAATCAATGGTGTTCTGGGATGATCCCCTACCTATAATAAATTTCACCAGGGTATAGGTAGTAAAGGGATGATTAAAAGAAAAAACAGAGGATGAATCAAACCATTTCGGAGGTGAACACTTTGGAACAAACATTGCTAATCTGACCAAAAAAAAAATACGGTATGGATGCTTGGAAACTGCAAGAGGTGTATAACATCTCTAAAGATCATCCCTTTTGGCATTGCGCCCTTAAAAAACAAAAATCACCTGAATACTAATAACCCAACACAAACATCGGCCAAAGCAGCCAGGTCTTCCGTTTCGACATGGGAAACTTTTTGAAAAACTGCCTATCTACCCCTGACCTTGAGGCAAGTTACCCTTGATGGATTCTAGTAGAATCGAACCTGCAAATTAGCAATTCTGAGGTATACCGTATACCTGATGCATCCTTATGCATTCTATGCCTGTCATATGTATGCATTATATAGATACTGTAATCTAAAGTACCCTGTGAATGTAGTGAAAAGAAAAGTATCTTAACATCTTCCACTTTGGATTCTGAACAAGGCACTGCCGCAAAACATCATGCATGTGAATCCATGTGGCACCTTCGTCAAGGAATATCCATTTTTTATATATCTTCACTCTTGCACTTGCCACATGTTTGTCGAGGAAAACCTTCTAATTCCTTCAAAGCCTTTCATTATGCAACAATGTTGCGTCATATGCTGCAACCAGGCGGTACATCATTATGTGATTTCAACATTTAAGGTGGTGCCCCCCATTTGTTTCCACGTTTCGCCATGCGTCTGTGGCAACTTTCTCCACTTTCGTCTCTTCCTTGTCATTGGCGAAGAAATCAAAGAAGGCGGTGGTTGGAGTCGTTTCCAGCGTCCATCGAAAGACACAAAGAAATGCTAAGCTCAGGCCATGACGACGGAGTTTTTTCAGCGTCGCAACCATTGATGACAAGAGAGCCAACCACAAAAGGTGATATTTGAATGAAGAAAAGGTGGTCTAGTTGGTGGTTGAACCAACCCATCTGAAAAATATGCGCAAGTCAAATTGGATTCATCTTCTTCAAAATAGGGGTGAAAATACAACATATTTGAAACCACCACCTTGTAGTGAAATATGTGTCCTCATCTAATGTTGGTGCTGGTTGGTCTCGAAATATATTTTGCAGAGATTGCAATGGCATCAAGTCGTGTCAATGTTAAGAATGTTATGGCCAACAATTTTCTCTGAATCTTAAATTGTCCTTGGAAATATCTAAGAAAACTGGAAGCTTTCAATTGAAACCTGTGAATTTCCCACTTCTTAATTTCCCCACCGATGTTGGACCCTCGTGTTTCAAAAAACCATAGGGAAATGAATCAACGGCCAGGGACCCCTTCAGAATTTACTTGTTTTGGATCCACGTTCAGGACACCCATCGGTGGTGATTCCCAGGGGAACGACAAGAAATTCAAGGTTCCCGATGTAGATTCACACCCAAAGTGCTATGTAATTAGTGACCATTTCTTGTGTTCACATGTGTTCAACACAGAGCTGCAAAGCCAGAAAAGACGCAACTTTATCAAATTGTATCAATCTTCAAGGCGTGCAGTTGCATCAAAATCGGCACGCTCAAATTACTATACTTGTCCGAATTCCTTTTGAAATGGAAAAAAAGTAGGAACTCAACCCGTGCTACTTATATAGAGTCACCTTGGATGATCCATGTAGTTATGTGCCTACATCTCTTTGCACTAAAAGCGCTGGTCAAACCATCAAGGCTGCCGGTGTTGTAGGAATCAGCTGAAATGATAGAACCGTCAAACATGTAAGCATCATCACCACCACCAGCATCATCATCATCATCATCATCATCATCATCATCATCATCATCATCATCGTCATCATCGTCATCGTCATCGTCATCGTCATCGTCATCGTCATCGTCATCGTCATCGTCATCAACACCCCAATGACAGGTACCAACACCAGAACAATCTCAAAGAACGTGCAAAGCTTCAATTCTGCCTATGGTTCTCTATCTTTCGATCTGTGCAGCAATGCCAAATAGATAAGAAAAAATTGAAAGAAATACAGGGGAACCCTGTTATCTTCAAGCAGTCTTTTGAGGGCAAACTATTGAAACCTGAACAGCAAACCAAACGAGTGCCAGCCTCTGAAGATTGACATGCCAGCAGCAGCAAACCTCATCTTTGCTGGGGTGAATGACTGACCCGACTGAACCGATTGTTTATGTCCGATCCGCAAATTTTAGCTTGACACTGGTCATATGCAGCTTAGAAAAGGTCATCAAAGTTAAGAAAAGTTGGGCAGTAATCACAGCACAAAGCAAAGGAACCATCATGGATCTATCCTTCAACATTGGCCACGTGCAATGGGATGTACAGTAGATTTCATTGGCAGGGTCGGCTGCATCCCAATTGTAAATACATAGATGTGTATAGATACACTTTCCCATTGCAGTCTGCAACCATTAAATAAAACTTTGTCCAGTGATTCAGAACATATTCTTCCGTTCTTCCGAAAGCCTTCTTCATTGGAACCACACACTTTCCAGTTTTTCCTCACTTATCCCCATTTTCCATTCATGTTGAGAACATGATTCTGATGCATGTTTTCTACTCACCGAGACATCGCACCCCGCCACCCACTCGGTTCCTTTTTTTTCCTATCAGGGAAGTGCTTGGACAACGCGTCCAACCTGGGAAAAGCCGCGCAACTTCCATGCCATGGAAATGTCAATTGAAATCAACTTTTCAGGAACTCATTCCACAAGAAGTCTCATACATCTATATAATAATAAATAAATATATACATTTGGGTTGACTACATGTGTGTTTGGCGAACCAAAAGCTACACCTGCAAGTGAAGGTGGCAGGAGGGAAAATCGTGGAACCCGAAGTAAAGGATGTTCAGAATTCACCAATCTCCGCCAAGGTGGACCATTAAATTGTATTAAATTGAGTCCTAAGTGTGCAGCCTTCTGTCGGGCAGAGTCAGCCATGAATGTCTCCAGAAGGGCGTATGTCGTCATGTTTGCCGGAAATCAAAGACAAGCTACATGAAAAATGCCTTAATGCAACATGAATATACATGAATATAAATATATATTCTCGTATACATATTGCATGCATGAACACATACTGTGTGTATAAATGCAGATATTGCATGTATATACACACTTTGCATGTACATGTAAACAGTTAATCCATGTATATATATATACCTATGGCTATGGCAAAAATATAAAAACCTATACACATTTAAAAAAACAAGTGCTGTATACAAATAAAAAAATATATAAAGAATATGAAATAATATATATGATTATATGATTATATATGTACATGCTTTCCTTTAGGTAGCACAACAGTTCTCCTTAAGTCCCATCCATATGATGAACATCCCTTGTGGGCAAAGGTGCATCTTCTTCCGGGCATCTTGTCGTGTGCTGGGCTTCAACTGCACCACCTTCACCTGTGGGGAAAAGGTTGGGATGTTCGACTACTTGGAGGATCATCTAATTTAGTGAGTGGTTCGGATCACCCTCATTTATAAACCATGAAAAGGCCATTTGGAAGGGGTCCCACAACCCTTCATTAGCACCCTTGCTAACGGTTGTTCACCACTTACGAGTCGTGGGATGATCCTGCAAGTACTCCCCAGAAAACCAACAGCTTTGGCCCCTGAAATTTATGACTGGGACGGGGAAGGGATGCAATTTCCTTTTAAAATTGGCCCCCTTTTTTGGTCCGTGACATTCGTCCTTCTCATCTTCCTCAAGGAGAGGGGGGTGCCACACCCGGAACACGGGAGCATGACCCTGTTCAAGGACGACAGGGTAAAAAGTCACATCCTCTAAGCTGTGAAAGAAAATGGCGGAGTGCGACACCCAAGTTTGGTAGTTTTGTTGATATGCCAACGGCCATCATAAATCCAAGACCAAAAAAAACAAATCATCCTATCTACAAGTTGCTTTCTATCCCCGATATGATCATCACTTAGATCGCCTATCCACTCTGCGGGGCGATCTTAAATGATGACCATCGATATCATACACATTTGCAGTATACTGCCACTTAGGTTGTGTGACCATCAGCCTATCTATGACTTTGTGGTATATCATATCAAATACCTACCATCTACATTCCCTCCTACCCATGAAGTAAGTTTCATCAAAACAGTTTGTATCTTCTTTGGTCGGCAGCTGCATCTGCTTCCGTTTCTGGATTTCATCGACAAAGGGTACTCGATGGCCATAGATGGGCGCTGTCAGCGCACCGACCACCGGTGTCTTGCCACGTAGCAAAGCGCGCACTGCAGGGCGAAAAGCCTGCAACAAAGCGGGAGAGAAAAGTGCTTGCCTAGTTGCCAAAGGCTGGGGAAGATCTACACAGTCAATCACATTCAGATATGAGTGCCCTTCTCAAGGAATGGAACACTTCACGAGGCAAAACCAGGAAACTTGGACGTGGCGATCTACATCAAAACCGTGTGCACGAGTCTCATGGGCATTGATCGGACTTAGCGATTTCACTATTCTATAAAATTATCATTCAAAAATCAAATAGACAGACTTAGTTTGAACAAAGACGATTTGACCCACCGAAGGTGCATGCCTATGACTATGCAAAAAAGGACAGCCATACACACTTTTTTGCTGATCTGGCAATCTCGTCTTATGCCATCCTCAACGTGTGCTTCACAGCACTTGCCATTCCAGGTTCCTTCTCCAAGAACCTTGGTTTTTGAAGGCATCTGAAAGTGATGAGCACGGTGTGTTCCAACATCAAATGCAATTACATCCACACAGAATGTGCAGTTGTTGTTGTCGTCGTAGTTGTCATTGTTATTGTTCTTGTTCTTGTTGTTGTTGCTGTTGTAGTTGCTTTTGCTTTTGCTTTTGCTTTTGCCGTTGCTGTAGTAGTAGTAGTAGTAGTAGTAGTAGTCGTCGTCGTAGTAGTAGGAGGAGGAGTAGCAGTAGTAGGAGTAGTAGGAGTAGGAGTAGGAGTAGGAGTAGGAGTAGGAGTAGGAGGAGGAGGAGGAGTAGGAGTAGTAGGAGTAGTAGTAGTAGTAGTAGTAGTTGTTGTTGTTGTTGTTGTTGTTGTTGCTGTCTTTGTTCCCGTTACTCTCGTTGGTGGAAAACGCTCTTCGGCCAAACTCCTCCAGGTCACTTTTGCATCTTCGTCGCGGCGGTCTCCTTCACGCGCAGTTGTTGGGCCAAACTCTGCAGCATCTGCAGCTGCTGTGGCTCATCCTCGCTGCTAAGCTCACGCTCCTGTGAAGCGGAACCATGAACCCAAGGGAAATATGGGGAAACGTCTCCTGAATATCTCAGGAGACCCCAAATGTAAAAATGAAATAAGTGCTTCAAATGAGACTTGTATAACTAGTTGGTGGTTTAACCAACCCATTTGAAAAATATGTTGTCAAATTTGGTCTTCCCAGGGATAGGGGTAAAAATGTTTCACATATTTCAATAGCACCACACTGTGGATATAATATCTGACTGTCACACGTCTTCAACTTTGCCTCTTGTAGCTGTGGCTTCTAGTCGCCAATTACCAGTTGTCAGGTCAAACGTCCCATTTTGTTCACATGTCCCTCCCCACAAACTAGCAGCTAAGCCATTCTTATCTAGTTGGTGGTTTCAACCCATCTGAAAAATATTTTAGTCAAATTGGAATCTTCCCCAAATAGAGATGAAAATAAAAAATGTTTGAAACCACCACCCAGTTATCTAAGCCCTCAAAAAGCAGAAAAAAACAGGTGGTTAGAAGTGGTCATGGATTTGAGTGGCAATTTGGGAAGCCACCTGCAATCTTCCTAATTTTCATGCCTATCTACTGGCATGTTTGTGGCCCACATGTCATTTGGAAGGGGTCCCACAACCCTGCTTAGTGGACGAAACCTAACCGTGATTATTAACCACTTACAAGTCCTCATATGATCCTCCAAGAAATCTTAAGTGCAAATTCTTCCCCCCCCCCCCCATTTGGCCTTCTCATCCACTTGGCGTTTCATTGAAAGAAACCTTTTCTGATTCTCTCGTTGTGCATCGAGGAGCATGGCCTTCCAATGCTCTTCTGTTTGAAGTGCTTTGTTCTTTTCCCTCAGTTTTTATGTCGTGAAGTCATGGGGAAGTCAAGGCAAAATCAACCCCCTTGAGTGAGTTTCAGTTTTTTGTCTTCCACACAACATGGCGGATCTTAAAAAAGTAGTGGAACATGTGTCAGAGGCAAGCATATATTGCATATCTATATACATAGAAAATATGTTGCATATGCACTTCAAAAAGTATGAGCAACATCAACATTGACACTTGACACATACAGTTACAAAAGTAAACAAAGAAGATCTCTCTCTCTTGTGACTTCTCATCTCTCAACCGTTTCCTCTCGAACTTTCCGGCCAAGCTTTTCAACGTTCTCACCAGAAAAGGTGCTGTTTTTCCTCCTTCAACTTTCGAATCTTAAGCTTCTCCTCCTCCATCTTTGCGTTGTGAAGGTCCTGGATAAATCCAGGACAAACTTACCCGATTCTCACTGTTGCGTTTACACCCCCTTAGGGTTGGAGAGGTCTTAGTAAGGCAAAAATGGGGGGGGTTAAGAACCTGGTATCCAAACCCTGGCGTTAAGAATTGTCCAGAAAGGCTTCAGACTCCTCTTGGGACTAAGGGACCAAAGAAAGGTGGGATGTTTTGCCAAAGAAAGGTGAGCAGCTTCAACACCCAGTGACGCACAAGAGGTCTGAATGGAAAAACTTGGGGATTTTCGTCATCTCAAATCTAAGTAAATCTTAGGTCCCCTGCGAAAGGTCTCACTCCTTATTCCTTGGTATTATTGTAGATCTTATCCAAAATATCCCACGAAACTCAAAGATCGCAGGTTCAAACGTTGAATCCCCTATTGATCATGCATACATTGCAATGTTCCTGACATAAACACAGAAGTGACCATGGTCCCTTCAAACTGATGATTTCTTTGGAAATGCGTGGCCCGTTTCCACTGGTCACCAACCTTGATTGAAAAAACAAAGTACCTTTGCAACCTACTGAAAAAGTATGATATACTACAACTGCATATATATAGTTAAACTGGATGATCTCCATTGATCTCCCCAATATTTATGGCTAGAGATTGGTGGTTTAAGGTGGTGGTTTAAGGTGGCTAGCCAACACGGATATCTTTTGTTCGCTGCTTCGCTGGGTGGTATTCTCCTGCTCATCTTGCATCTGTTGCAGGGACAGGGTACTTCGGAGTTCAGCCGTTCTTGCGGCCACTTGACTCTGCTGTTGTTCCAAGCGGTTGATCTGGTCCTAGGCCAAACGGTTGGATTAATGAGAAGGGTTCCTGAGGATGAGGGTGATGATGATCTTGAATATCATCATCATGACAATATTTGAAAGTTGGCAATCACCAGTTGAGGATTAAGGGACACTTCCTCCCTATGATTCAACCGGCCAAGTCCGCCAAAACGGCGGAAGACCTTCAGATCTAAATGGCCAATCCCCGGACTTGATAGCCTGGACCAGTAGCAGCTTAGGGATGTTTTTCAAATTTGTGGTTGGAACAGTCTTGAAATTGATACATTTGCTATGTTCATCGATTTTTGGACTTAGATAAGGAGAAGTCTTTTACACCATCTGTGAGGTAAAATCCCTATATAGTTGCTAGCAAGTACCAGGTTCCAATTCCGATTTTTTTCCGCATGGTAAAGGATAGGAAACATATCAGTTTGCAGGCAAACCAAACATTACTACCAAGGTTGTGGGGGCCAACTACCAAGAGGTTCTGGTTTTTCGGGATTGCGTGAAGTCAAAATTTGTGATACCTGAGATATCTGAGCCACGAAGAAAAACCCTCCTACTTTCCATTATATATAGTGGTTGTTTAGTAGGGATCCTCACAATGGTTTATTGTAATCCCCATATAGCTGGGTAGTATAATCCCCTATTTATATATATATACCCCAAAATAACCAGGGTTTTTTCTCACTGCTCATCCACTTTCAACAAGTGGATGCATTTCACTTCTTCCCGCAGAAAAAAAACACCACCACCACCAAACAAAGGATGTGATTTCTGAAGTACGGTGATGCCTATCGTCTGAGATGAAGACTGGAAACCAGTTGTAAGACTTCCCCTTTTTTGTCAACCAATAAAATACACCAAAAAGAAAAAATAGAAGAAATCTTCTTGGCACTATCCAACCATGGGTGGTCAACACCCATAGTATACAACATCTACAAAACCCTACACAACCAACACCGTTTCAGCCATTGAAGCGCTGAAACCATATCCAACCAACAATCCGGACCAACCCATGCGTTTCCAACGCCAACATGCCCAAGTTACGTCCAGGGCCAACATCTCCGCCTGCATCTTCTCTAAGGCTGCCGCTTTTTCGCTGGTCTCTTTATTGCCCTTGACCTCATCTTGATGCATCTCCTGGCGCAAGAAAAACGGCGAAACAGGAGGGTTTTTTATGGTTTTTTGGGGATTTTTTTGACCAACAAAAAATGCCAAAAACAGGAGGGAAAATCTGGGATTTGTTTACCAACAAATTAATTAGCCATCTGTCAACTTTTCAAATTGGAGGTGTCTGAACATTGCATTTGAAAATTTTTCCGAATGCGATTAGTATACACCTTATGTGTATATAGTGGTCTGAAAGCATCCATTTGCTACTGGAGCTTTCTTTTTCTGTAGAGTACTCCCACGAAAACTAACAGTTGGACCCCCAAAAGATGATGGTTTTGTCCCATACGATTCGACGATCCTTTCCTTTTAAAAATGGTCCCCTTTTCAGGGGACATGTTCACTAGTTCGTGGTTTCAACCCATTTGAAAAATACGCTCGTCATATTGGATCATTTCCCCGGGGATCGGGATGAAAGAAAAATATTTGAAACCACCACCCAGATCATACAATATTATACATCCCTCACATTCCTCAAACATTCCCCAAACATATCAAACTTGGTAGTTTGGCCCCAGAATCTGAGGTGTATCCTCATTAATCTCTACCTGCCAACGAGGTGAAGGTGAGGGCACGTCCCCCTCTTTATCTGCCGGATGACTTCCAAAGATCCCCTCAGTCCTACGAATAGCAAAAATACACCTTTTCTACAATTCCATTGCAGTGATTTTTTGTTCAACAGGGATTTCCACAATGGGTTACCCTCTGGTAAACTAACATAGCAATGGAAAATCACCAGTTTGAATAGGAAATATATCTTCAGAGGGTCCATTTTCCATTGCTATGTTAGATTACCGGAGGGTAGAAATATAATCCCAGATAGTAGGTGGATAGAATCCCTTATGCCTCATACAGTGCAACTACTCGGGGTGTTGTTTCAACTTGTTTCACACAAGTCCCTTGAAACCCGAAACCATCAGATGGTACCTCCTGCAAGGCACTGGAACGCTGCATGAATTTCTTCAGTTCCTGAGGCACGTGGGTGAAGCATGGCAACTCGCCAGCGATTACGAATGGTTTGGCAAATCTTACCGCATTTGAAAACCCAACATGAAATCTGAGGGTAATGATTTCCCCACGAAAGCTCCTGGTCCTTTTCATTTTCAGCTTCCATTCCACTTTTTTTGTGGGCAATAAATGGGTAAATCTAAGAGATGTTCCCTTCCTAAAGGAATTGCCATTTACATCTGATCAAATTTCCACATGCACAAAAACCCTTTACTTGGAAGGATGGGTTTCAACCCAATTGATGTGGTTGGTGCTCAACCCCCAACCAATTGCTCATCTACTCTCTATTTAGTAGGGAAAATGGCCATCTTGGCTGCTCATGAATGCTCATCACGATCAGAACAGCCCAATTGATTCCGTTCCTGAAAGTGACCAAAAGGTACAACTATACAAATGATTCAGATGATCTTCCAGCATCTGTGGTCCCTCCACTACCTGATTTATCTGTTTTTTGCCCCCTATGGCCCTATGACACAACCACAACAAAGACGACGAAGACACCCACCACCACCAAAAAAAACAACAACAAAAAAAAAACATTCAATGAAAACACATTTCCAGCAGAATCTCTCAGAAACTCATGACATCATCCCTTTCAAAACAAGCCCAGCTTCTTCGGCTTCTTCCTGTTTGGTACCTTCAATCTTTTCCCGTAACTGCTGTATGCGCTTCCTGCAGCCGCTTGGGCGTTGGCAACGCTGGCAGGGTTTGGGTAAGGGATGAAATGATGGGTGGTGAAACTGCTTTGCCAATTTCAAGGATATGCCCCCCCGAAGTTTACTGGTTGGTGGTTTCCACCCATCCCAAAAATATTATAGTCAAAACGGAAATCTTCCCCAAGTAGGGGTGTAGGGGTGAACATGAATAATGTCTGAAACCACCACCCAGTTTAACATAGCCCCTGAAAATAGGCCGAAACCCAAAAGGAAACTCATCTTTCAACCCCTAATTTTTCAGGTGCTATGTTAGTTTCCTGGATGGTAGTGCAGTTTTCTTGATGTCACATGATTTCATCACACATGTTTGATGAACCAAATCCTGCAAAGGAGTTGCGATCACCCCGAAAGTAGATGGTTTTTCACTGGTTACTAAAAAGGCCTTGTACTCAACGGTACGGTACCTATTAGGGGCAGCAAGCCATGTATTTTGACTCCGGTGAAATTAACAAAAATGTAGAAGGAATTCTTTCACATATCAACAGGTTACAATAATGGGCCCACTCTGTCAGATATCCCTGCATGCCAATCCCTTCTCGTAGGATTGACTAAGTGTCAGTCCAACTCCAACTTAATTACCCTCTGGTAAGCTAACATAGCAAAGGAACTTCCCCACTTTCAATAGGGAATAGATCTTCAAAAGGTTCATATTCCATTGCCATGTGACTTTACCAAAGGGTATAACTTTTGAAACTTGGTGGAGTGCCATGGTCTACAAGAAATTCCGTCCAATCAATGTGGAAAGGTGACGCGACTTGATCTTCCCACATAAACTGAGGAGACAATTCGTTGTTTTTAAGCGTTTTGGAGAAACAAATCTACATGAAAGATTAGCATACTAGTTGGAGATTTCAGATTTTTGTTCAACAAAAACTTGGAAAGGGTTTTTTGTTTCTCCCTGGTGAAGATGATCGAATAATGCAACAACCTACATCTTTTTCAGGTCTGTAGAATTGACGAAGAAACACAGGATAGGGAATGGATAGAAATGGTCAATTCGGCTGGAGACCATGTCACAAAAGTGCTACGCAATAAAGACGTCTGATCGCTCACAATCACTTGTTCTTCTGGTCACAATTTAACCTTAAATCCTTCCCCCACTATATAAATTCTCATACTTGTTTCCGACTTTCGTTTGTGATATCTTTATAAAGGGAGCTTAACTTCCCAGGAATTTCACCGGTTTTCCCCGGTTTTTTTATGTCATCCAAGTGGCTCTGTTAAAGATCTCTTGCTCTTCGCCTGCGCATCCATGCTTTGCAACCTTTGCAAACGCACCTTCGAGGCGCTCAGCTCTGTACGAAGCTCCTGGCAGTTGGGAAGATTGAAGCAAAGAAACGTTGAAGCAGCAGGTTTGGGAATGGTAAATATCTAGCAGCATAGATTTGATCGTAAAGACTATTAGATATATGAAATAGATACCTATATGCTATAAACATTTGTATATCTGACAAATTAGTGTATATCATGTAATTACAATCTTATAATCTTATCAACTAATGCAGGAATGTGTCCATGAACACTATCTAGAGTGAATGACTGCGGTGGTGGAAAAATGGGCTCGTCAACTTGGACATCGTTGTCTCCAATTTTCGAGGTGGACGTAGAAAACGATTGAAATCACCAGATGATCATATGCTAGTTGGTGGTTGAACCAACCCATTTGAAAAATATTAGTCAAAATGGGTTCATCTTCCCCAAATAGGGGTGAAAACAAAAAAATTGAAACCACCACCTAGTATGTCACTAAACTCCACATTCTCAGGATCATATCATTTTGAGGGGATTCCCTTATAAAAAAACCGAACTCAATCATCATGCTTCAGTGGAAATTGGAATATCCAAGCTTGCAACCCAAACAAAGACGAAGCCTCAGGCCTTTTTGTGGGTTGGTTTTCACAGATGGTTTTCAAAAACAGCATTTGTGGCAAGGAAGTTTGAGGAATTTGTCGTCGTTGCCGAAGGCTTGGCCCGAAATACGGTATTTTTTGGCAGCAGCATGGAAGTTTGTTCCGTGTTGGTGGAATCAGGCCTGCGTGATGTTGGTGGAACCTGTTGGACTGCTTACCAGAAAGAGAATAAAATCAGCGTAGATCTCTTAACATGTTGCAGGGAAAACACCGATAGCAACCCATTTTGTCTTCCTACACACACGTGCAACTCAAGATCACTCCTTCCAGCAGCAGCAACAAGAACAAGAACAAGAACAACAACAACAACAACAAGAAGAACAACAACAACAAGAACACCAACAACAAGAACAACAACAACAAGAACAACAACAACAACAACAACAACAACAACAAGAACAACAACAACAAGAAACAACAACAACAACAACAACAACAACAACAACAACAACAACAAGAACAACAACAACAAGAAACAACAACAACAACAACAACAAGAAACAACAACAACAACAAGAAACAACAACAACAACAACAACAACAACAACAACAACAACAACAACAACAACAACAAGAAACAACAACAACAACAAGAAACAACAACAACAACAACAACAACAACAACAACAACAGCAACAGCAACAGCAACAACAACAACAACAACAAAAACAACAACAAAAACAACAACAACAACAAACACAAACCACAACAAACCACAACAAACCACAACTTCAAACCCCAGCAAACTCCCAACAAACGTTTCTCTGCCGCTCCTCGTCATCTGCCTTTTCTCTCTCCTTCTCTTTCTCCTCTCGCAGCTTCCGCTGCTGCCTGCGGCTTTCCTCCGCCTCCATGGCTTCGTTGCTACGACGCTGCTGGTCCAGCTGCGCCCGTTGGTTGAACAACTCGGGAAGTTTGTGATACCTCGAAAAACGCGGGGGTCGTTGGGATTCTTTCGGAAGGAGGGGTTTTGTTGGCTTGTGATAGTTGAAGACTTGAAATTTTGGAGTTGTTGTTGATTGTTGATGTTTTTTTGTGCTCTCCCACATCCCCCAACCACCACATCCCCACCAAAAAAAGATGGGTAGTTGGCCTTCAAAACCCCCCCCAAAAAAAAAAACAATGGTGCATAAATCATGAATCACTCTTGGTGAAATTAACTGCAACCACGAGCTTCATAGGTTTCTGCCCCTTGCTTCAGTTTTGAAGGTACAATAGGGTTTTCATACATTTCATCCATGTCGGACACCGACACCCGTGTTGCTGTTTTCCACCAGATTGGGGAGGTTTTTTGTGCTTTCTGAAACCACCTACAGAGTAACCTCCTACAGAGCAAGCTCCGCCATCAAATTAACAAATCACCATGGGAAAAGCATCCTTCTTGGCAAATATCATCAGAATTATATAGGTGGACTTTCAAGTGTTACGCTAGATTACAGGGTCGTGGCATTCAACAAAGTCTTGAAGAAACAGCCATCTTGAAATATCTTGGAAGGGCACCAACTCTCACAACATTTATATTCAACCACGGATCATTACCTAAAACCACCAGAACTTGAGTATTCATTAGACCCATTCAAGGATGCAATTGTGAAAAGTAAAACTTGAGCTTGGGATCCTGAAAAAGTTTAAGCCATCCTGGCGCTGACTTTTAACTGCAATACAGGATTCACCTCAACAAAATCAAAATATCTGGATGTAGTAACGTAGTACTTTTCACTACAAAATTCACCTCAACAAATCAAAATATCTGGATGTAGTAGAAGAATTCGCCAACCCTTGAAATTTCAACAGCCGCGCTCTCTTGTCGGCCGGTACTTCGGTCCCCCCGATCCATCGATCCGGGCCACATATCTTGAGCCGCTCGGACGCGGTAAATCTTCTTCTGTCGGACTTCTTGGATCTCATCGTGGATCTTTTGGGTGTCCTTAGGCATCCAACAAGACATGTCAAGGATGCACCTCAACATCAAGAAGACAAAGGAGGAATCTCCAAAAATGATTGAAGGTTTCTTGCGTCATGAAGCTAAAAATCACCCGGGTAACAAGTTGAAGCTGGAAGAGAATCGCAGAAAATCGCTGGAAAACTCCTAGTCAAGTTGCTCTTGGGAATCTTGGGAATTGGGTATTTCGGAAAATCAGACATTTTGCCATGTTTCAATGTTTTTGTTCTGCATCATGCTTTGCCGAGCATATTGCATGTCTTGTCCATTTTTCCTATCTGTCCAGCCTTCTACAATATCTGACTATTCTAAGCTAGCCACTTTATGTTTGCCTGCACTTTGCCAAAGATTGTCTGGACATCAGCGTGTGGATCATGCTCACGCCTTCATGTTCGTGAACCACAGATCTTGAGCACCTAAATAATGCGCAGTATTTTTTTTTGGCACTGAGGGCGCCAGGCGAGTCACCATCTCGCGCAAAGGCCGGGTATTCCCAGTGCATTCATGGACGTCTGTGTGGGTCTCTTGCGAACACTTTGGCCAGCTAAAACTCTCAGCATTCCACAGATTTCAGTGTTCATCGTTCGTGACCCGTTTCCCCTTACCAGCAACGTCATTCCAACTCCAAAATCAGGCTTACTACCCATGTCTGGATCGAAATCTTAGAGTATCTTATATAGATACTCCAACCACCCAAAACCAGCTTGAAAAAGAGAAAAAAAACAAACCACTGCTGATGGAAGAAATCCAGCTAACCACCTGGGATATGTAAAACTCGTAGTAAATAATGGATAAATGGGATATGTGCCATATCAGCTGGTGATCGCCGGACTTCTGAAGCATCAACAGTATGTGCCTGGCCGAGTGTCAAAAGCTTGCTTGGCCTTTTGCTGTTCTAACTGCATTGTGTCTTGCTGTACTTCAGCTTCCAGGCTGCCTTGGTTTTGCTTGATTTTTTTTGGGACGGGACGTTTGGTGGATAAAGATTTGGGACAGTGGAAAAGTAACGGTGAAACAAACCATAGATGAAACAACTACCCAACTTTTTTTGGAAATTCCCAGATCAAGGTCACAAATCTGTAGTGTTTTAAATGCAACTAACTCACAATTTCCACAGTTTAAGAAGAAAGAAGCCCAGCAAAGAATTCTCCCCAGAAGTCCTAATTCGGCAATCACGCAAAAAGGAAAACACTTTCTCAAAGAACATTCTCACACAAAGTCTTACTTGAATGATGTCAAGTGACTTATATTCACCTCCAATTTCTCTATCTCTTGTTGCTTTTGCGAGGCCACGCGCACCAGTTCTGTGAGCCGCGAGTCATGTGAAGCCATCTGCGGAACGCTAGCACCAATACTGACCAAATTGGTATCGATGTCACTCTGCATCTGCTCTACCTGTCGAGGCAAGGAAATGATGGACGAAATGAAACACATGAGAATCGTGCATCATGTATGTAAAGTTTGTTGAGAAATGATGCAAAGTGTAGTAAAATATAATCATTCATCTTGAATGAAGTTGGCATCTCTATTCAAACTACTACCATTTGTGACCCTTTACTAAACACAGCTATTCGTGGCTAACCACCCCTCCCTCAGGGTGCGCACCTGGTGCTGCATGGCATCCTCATGATGCTCTTCATCATGGACTCAGTTGCAACTCTGCCGAGTCAATGGTATGTACAACAGGCCATCCGTGGGACGCGACATTGGAAAAGATTCTGGAGAAAAACGACGGGTGAGGAGGAGTATATATATATATATACTGTATATAAATATGCAGAACACATAATTTTTGCATAAACATGATTTGTTTCGGTGTTGATCCTGCTTTGATTCATCCAATCTGGATGGAGAAAATGATGGACATGGAAGTCCACTTTAGGTCCCTCAGTTTCAGGTTCTTTCTCCTCTCCCTCTTGAGATATATAGCTTCCCCTGCTGCTTTATGCATAGTAGTGTGTGGATGTAAAAGAGTCCATACTTCTATGTTTGCCAAGATGTCCCACTACTATCCACTGCACCTTATATCTATATAGATCATTAAACCTGTATAGATATTCACCGTTGCATACCTACATTCTAGGCCACAAATCTGCACAAAACAAGGTGCCATTGGATTTTTTATATTAATGATATTTTAATGATTCTTGCTTGGGTATTGCATTCTAGTTGCGATTCTCCTGCTTCAATTTCAAATGTCTCGCATCAGCCTTCAGCTCTTCCTTTCCTTCCACCAAGCCCTGCGAGTTCCGTAAGGGGTAAGTGGTCGCTTCGAGGTGGAAAAAAACATCGATAACAGAAGCAGAAAACTTCTATCAACAGAAGATAAGGGATATATATGTATATATACATATATAATGTGGAACCAATAGACATGCACACCCTTCAACTCACATAGATTCATATTGCAGCTCTTCACACATTATAAACCTGAAAAGGCAAAACATCTTCGAAAGCTACATTTTTGGGATTCCATGTTAATCTTCGTCTTGGGGGAGTACCCAAAAGAGGAAAATCATCTTACAACCTCCTGACTGGTATGACCCCACTGTTCATGTCAAATAGTCTCTGGCAACATTCCGCATGATACACCGACACATGCATTTGAAAAAAAAAATGCCACCCAATATGCACCAACCAAACCATCTTCAAGCACCTGTTGATCATGTAGCTCTTTGGACTGCCACATTGAGAGGTCCTTCTTGGCCCTTTGTACTTCCACTTCCTTGATTCGCCCCACACGGTGCGAAAACCCGACTGGATTCAGTTTTCACACTGTTTTCTTTTGCCATACTCTTGATGGATAGTATCCGGCTAAGTAGTTGATATGGTTTCAAAAAACGTGTGTGGTAAATATATGTAGCAAATGTATGTATATATTTCAAAAAACATATCATATCATTGCCTGTGTTGGCGCCATCCCAAGTGGTTTGCTACATGTTGTCAATCAACAACAGATGGTTTGTCAAGCCAAAATTGTGCAGCTTCTGCTGGGCCATGTTTATGGGAGCTACCCTCTTGTGAAACTAATATCATGGGAATCTAACGGTGCCCCTGCAATGCCACCCCCCCAAGAAATAAGGCCATAATAGGGCATTCTTAAGGGAAACAATGGTTAATAGTCGCTTAATAAGGCCTTATTATTTCTTGGGGGGGCCCTTTAGGTTTCATGATAATAGAAGCACAGGGACATCACTCTGCTAAAGACATATCAAGATAGAGTGCATCTGAAAATTAATGAATACTCACAACATGTCACCCCAGTCACTCCCCAATCACTCACGCACACAATACTTTATCAAATGCATATCATATAAACAAAATATAACATATCATTTTTCACCTTGAAAACCCCAGCTTCAAGCTCTTCAACTTCCTTCTGGTACTTCTGCCCTTGCTTCTGATATTTCAACTCCAATTGATGGTCTGCTGCTACATCCTCAGAAGCCTCTGCCTGCATGTTCTTGACCTGAGAGGTGCGAATCCTCCGTTAGTTAAACACGCGAAATGGAAACTAGAGGAGATATGTATGGCATGGTAGTGGTATGTACATATAAATCTATATAATCTAAATATATATATATATTGTATACCTAGCCTAGATTCTAGACCCTCTAAGCGTTTCAAATTTCAGCCCCCAGATCTGTTTGTGGGTGTTAAGCCGAATAAAGTTCGCACACTTGTAATATTCAGGCATATGTATATATATTATATATATATATTATCCTTCCTATTGAAAAAAAACAAGTTAAAATCGCATAAACATGCAGTGTCAGATTGTCTTAGATTACTGGATCTTAACGACCTTTTTAGCTATCTGGCAAATGAATGTACAGTTAGCAGACTTAACAAACATTGCATCTCACTAGCACGATTTTGATATTTACACCCACCAAAACATGTTGAAACCTCAATCACCATGAGCAACTCATATCCAACTTTCAACTCAACTCAGTCCATGGTTAGATATGTTTTGTTTGGAAAAATGTGTTTTTTGTGATTCAGCCTATTTCAATATTACCAAAAACTGGCTTCTAACAGGACTTAAACCCAAAAAATAAAACACTATATATAGAGACGGAACTACTGAGGAAGTCCACCTTTCCAACCACCACCGCCTTTCGACACAGAAAAAAAAAAACTCCCGCTTGGATGACCAGTTCGATGAACCATAAGTGCTTGTCTAGATGGGATGAATCTCCTCCAAGTTTTGCTGACCTGTTTTTGTGAATCCTTCCTGTACCCACTAGTTTCCAAACGCTAAGAAAATCTTTGGGGGGAGGATTCCAACAACGTTGCTGAGAAGGCAACGACTGGGTCTTTAGTTTTGATGTAGAGCAAGAGATAAATATAAGCTCTATACATGTATAATGAATAAAAAACATCCAGTAATTATCTATTTATGTTAGATCTGTAAATATATATATATATATATGAGGCGCCGTCAAAATATATTATAATTGTCTAGTATGTTTTTGAAGGGTTATCGTTTTTGGGGGGGGCCATATCGTTTTACAGGGTTTTGCTGTTTTCGGCACCATCNCATCTTCTGTTGAAAAGGCTTTGGCCCAGTCACAGGGCCTCCCTCCTTTCCAGGGGCCAATTTTCAACAAATGGTTATCGCTAGGTTATCGCTAGGGTTATCGTTTTTAGGGCTGCGAAATTTCCTCAAACTATGTCATGATGAGAAACCTTGCACCTGGTGACTTGGTGAAAAAGGCTTGGGATCTCTGCAATCAAGACTGGCCAGGATGCTCCATCATGAATATGATGCACTGAAAGGTTATCGTTTTTTTTGGGGGGGCCATATCGTTTTACAGCGTTTCGTGCATGTCCGATGTCATTTTCAACCCCTCCCTACTAAATTGGTCTTCGCTTATTTTGACCGTGGCTCATATAAATAAATTGATATAAATTGTACAACATAAAAGCCATTAACATACCAGTAATTCATGTCGAACTGATCATCCAAAAGCCTGGATTTTTGTTGAGACAAATCCACAGCATCCTGCAATTCCGCGATTCGTCGTTGATCTTGGGCAAACTGGAGCTGTCGCGCCTGGCATGAGCCGAATTGGTAGATAAATTAGAAGCGAGTCGAAAGAAGATTATAAAATCATACATATATTATGAAAGCATTGAAAACCACACCCTGCAGCTTAGCTCCCACAGTACCAAAGAGTATAAGTGATTCGTAAAAAAAACAAGTCAAAGCCATCAGCTGTGAATGCTTAAGTCTTAAGTGACTGCATGGCACCTGCAACATCTTCTCCTGCTGTGATAGCAACAGTCGTAGGTCACTCACATGTTGCTCGGCTTTGGCAGCTGTCCTAAGACACGACTGGACGGAATCATTTTCCCCAAATCAAGGCTGGAAAAAGGTATCAAACTTTCCTTTCATTTGGATGGCATCATTGGGAATATATTGGAAATGGGATGGAAATGGATCATTCAGGATAGTTTCAGGAGGTTTTTGATTGCAGAAGCAGCATGATTCTGGTATCCGCTTTGAGGGCGGAAATTACATCCCTTGAAAGTCAACCAAAAAACGGTTCTGGTTTTGGTATCCAATATTGCAGGGAGAAATCTCACGGAGTGACTTGACAGTGGGTTCTTTGAAAGTGCAAAAAGGAAAGAGCGGTAAAATAAATACAAACAAGAACGGTAAAACCCAAGAAAAACTTGCCTTCAAAAAACACTTCCAGCATTCTAGACTTTGTACTGTAGATACGGCATGTGCACACGCATGCAAAATCTGGGTTAAAGAAACAGAAACGACCACTTGCAGAAGCCCTTCCATATTTCACCGCCATGTAATCAACTGAATAAAAAAAAACAGCAACAAAAGATACCAAAAAAAACTTTAATCAACACGTACCCACCCAAAAAAAATAACCATTCAAACCTTTACCAAAAAAAAACTATTTTTTTCACACCCAAGGATCTCTTCCACTTTCACTTTTTCAGCTTCAAATGCTAAAGCCTTGGTCCTTGGACCTATCGGAGCGAAATCGGAGCTATCGGTGTCGGAGCTGAGGCCGCCGAGGGTGTTGCTGAGGGTCACGTGATCGTCATTTTTTTCATCATCTTCCAACCTTGGAGTGATGTGACGGGTTGGTGGTTTGGGATGGATGTGTGTTTCTTGATTGGTTGTTGTTGAAGATGGTGTTTTTTTGATGTGTTTTTGTGTGTTTTCTTTAAGGTATGGTATCTAGAAAGTGGGGGCATGTTGTTGAGTGTCACTAGGTAAACAAGCATGGCAAGGAAAGTTAAACTTTATTATTTGTTGTTTGTTTGCGTGGGGGAGGGTGAATTGATGATTTTGAAAATGACACGACTTAGTTGATTGTTGAAGGTTGGGTGGCTTCCGATGGTACAGTAATCATTATTATATACCAGAATGGGTGGTCATCAGGCTTTGATGAACTGGAAATCGCCCTTTCCGTGAGAAAAGCACCCCTCCTCCTCATAATCATGGTCCGGACCTCCGCCCTATTATGAAGATGATTACTGGAGATAAACTTAGCTTAGATTCATGCTTCGTGGGCCTTTGGACTGCCAGCCACCACACCCAAACACCATCACACACCATCACCCGCCACCCTCCTATAATCCTAAAGAATGGATGGGCAAGTCACTCTCGGTGTGTGGAGTGTCGGAGCCTTTGCATATACATCTCCATTTCAGCCAAGTCATCGGAGGCTTCTTTCAATGGTTTTTGTGCCTCAGGAGAACAAAGTCTCCAAGTAAAGGTATGTTGGTGGTTGGTTCGCTGCTTGTGTAGTTGGTTGGTGGATGAAAAAAGCAACCACTACTGGGTACGTTTCTTCGCCGCAGTGCGCCCTCCAGTCATCTATTCAATCGCTGCCTTCAAAAATCCACCATAAAGAAAAAAGTCAGAAAAACTCGTGGATTCTCCATGTTTATGTATGCTGTGTTGGATCATCAAAGGAGAAGCACCCTCCAAAATAAACACCAAAATTCGAATATGCCAATTTCCTCTGACATCTTTCTACTGCACCCTTCCCAGAATCATCCTTTGCATGGGTTTCGTCCAGGGTACTGCGTCATGCTCGGCAGTCACCTCAACCTGTCTTTGTTGAAGCCTTTGGAGGCGTTTTACTTCATTGGTGGCCACCTCAACCAGCAGCGGATGGTCATGGCAGTTTCAGCGTCGCTTTTTTTGGGGGCGGGGGGGGGGTTGAAAACCTTGTTGTTGTTGTTGTTGTTGTTGTTGTTGTTGTTGTTGTTGTTGTTGTTGTTGTTGTTGTTGTTCTTGTTGTTGTTGTTGTTGTTGTTGTTGTTGTTGCTGTTTTCTTTAAGTTCCACAAATCAAAAATCAAGGCCTGGCAATTATGTATACGGAGGTCATACATTTACAGAAGTTTTTATAAACTTCACCCGTGACTTTATCACGTTCATGTACAGTGTCCATGATTTTTGAACCATCATCAACCAAACAACAACCTCACTCAACCCTTCCCCAAGACCCATGTGCTGAACCCCTTCACCCCTTCAGCCAGAGTCACTGCCCATGACAATGGCAGCCATACGACCCATTGAAATCTCAGCTTCATCGCTGAGATATTGAGCCCAAAAGGGGCTGCATTCATCTCCGTTCATCCAACATCATCTAGCACCACACTGTTACACCCCTGGAAGTTTAACAGCGCGTTTTCCCCTGAAAAGGGACCGGGGACCCAAAAAAGGAAAGGCTTCTCTTCCAGTCCCATCCATTTTTCAGAGGCTATATCAGTTAAAACTTCGTCGCGGATTCAAACCTATCCAAGGACCTGATGATTCTTCCATTCCAGGCCTACCAGCTCGGTCCACGGACCTGATGGGATCCATGGGACTGGTATACCACACATGGATCCTATGGGATAGAGCTACGCATTTGCCAACAAAACACAGCAATTTCTGAACCTGCATACTTGGAGGATCATCCCAGTTAGTAAGTACTTACTAGTTTGTAACTCCCATTTGTAAGTCATTTGGAAGGGGTCCCATAACCCAAGTTAGGGGACTTACTAACCATGGCTATTAACCACTTACAAGTCCTGGGATGATCTTCCAAGTAGGCACTTCCAATGTTTACCCACGGGCCACTGAAAAAAGCGCCTCCGACAGCAGTTCCATCCGTCCAACCTGAAGGCGAAAAGGTAAGGCGACATGGCGACCGACAGTGTTTCCCGATGATGTTGGGGGTGTTCGGATCCAATCCCATACCATCAATGTATAACGTATGGTATAGTTACCTACATGAATGGTTGATTTTTGTTGGTTCAATGTAGGTAAATATACCATACATGGATGCTATGAGAATTGTTTCTTTCTTCCTTTTGTTATGAAAGGTCTTCTAGTATCCAATTTTAAGCCACCATAGGAACTCACATGTCGAAATCTATGAAAAGAATCCGAGATCACCCACGCAACCGCTGAACCAACATGGTACCTCATCAATGATGTAGACATCCACATGGGGAGCTTTCTGCAGCGTTGGCAAAGCCACTTTTTCGAAGCTAGGGACATCCACTGCAAAGGAACCCATGCGAATAGTGCCTACCACTTCGACCAACATGAAGAATCAGGAGGAGACAGCATTGCCCCCCAGAAAACTAACAGGGCACTGGAAAACCCACCATTTGAAGATGTGTTTCCTGTTGAAAATGAGGATTTTCCATTGCCATGATAGTTTTCCGGGAGTGCAAAAAAACATGATGCACCTGGTGAGCATGCTTTCTCATGGCACAACTCTCTGGAAGAGTGGAGTTCATTTTGGGACTCCCCGTGATTTCCGCTGAATCCTAGCCCTTATGTTTCTTCCTGGGAAATGGATAATCATAACTCATAACTTACTGTAATATGTGCATGTCTGGGTCCAACGATGTCTGCACAAGGGATCCAAAACATAAAATCAAGATGTGATGATTTGACTGGAAAAATGACATAGTGGCTGGATGTGGCTGGGAGATATACCCAAACAAAATGATGCTCATATGATATCAAGTCATATCTGTTAAAAACAAGCTGAACTGTTACAACAAATAAGGTCGACTTCAAATGTGTAAATTGCAACAAGGGCAGCGCGGAGCATGCGGGTATGTAATCCACTCGAAATGTGGGCGGTGTAAACTAGTATCACCTTCCATTTGAAGCATGTTTAGACAGGGTTGTATAACCTAGGGGCAGTAACTAAATTGACCGAAAAACTGTCGAGAAAACAAGACGAAAACTGCAAAATGAAGTGCTCCAGCTTTGGGTGCATTCAATTGTTTTTGAATAAGTGGTTGGTGGTTTCAACCCCTTTGAAAAATATTACTCAAATTGGGAATCTTCCCCAGGTAGGGGTGAAAATAAAAAATATTTGAAATCATCACCCAGATAATAATTTGATCCATGGTCCCAAACACTCCTATTGAAAAACGAATTGTGTTAAAATCCGATGAATTTTCTTGGGATTCAATGATTAACATGCATTTCTGACGAATCTATGTATGTGTCTTACAAAAGTGAATTCTACCTGTCTATTGAACGCGTTCCCAAGTCTCGAGAACATGATTTACTCTTATCCAAATCAAGCCTCAAATCCAATGCACAAGAGGGGTGCCCCACAGATCTGCAGGTGAACATTTCAAGTCAATCCTGTGTAAATTGAATCAATTGACTTTTGTCACTATAAAAGAGCACACGATAGAAATTAAAAGCATTCAAAACTTGAAATTGAACCTGACATTGAAATTGAAACAAATTGATAATGAAATGAATGAGATTGAAGCTGGACAATACCGAGATGTACTGAGATCATCACAAAGGCAAAACTTGAGAAGCCAAAGTATCATAGCCAAAACAATATTTCCAAAAGGCTAAACAAGCCTTACATGTCAATTCCGTACTGTACATATCAACCGTTGCATTTCAACCCCATAGAATAAATACAGTATTGAGTTTTGAATGTATATACGACTTTCTTCACTATATATATATATATAGTATATATAGACCTCAAGTGAATTGCAGGAAGGTGGGCTAATTCCTTTTGAGCATTTCTTGGCAATTGGCAATTCACCAGCCTGCATTGTTGGCAGGTTTGATGCAGTTTCCAGAGAAAAAAATCTGTTTATTTCGATCTACGTCCGTACGTTTTATTTATACGGGAGTTTCAAATGTATCCCGCATAGTATCCATGTATGGTAGATTTACCTACAGTTGTTTGATTTTATGGTAAATTGCAGAAAAATAAGTATATATATACCATACATGCATCCTATGGGTATAGAAATCTCATACGACTTGGATCCGTCCACCACACACATAAGTTCAGTCCTCGTTTTTTTTTGCCATTTTTCCATGCCTGGTTTTCTCCTCCTTCCTGTCGCCTTCCTTGCTAAGGTGCCCCTGCGTTTCAAGTCACCTGAACGGCATGACGACAGGCGGGCACCTCTCGTTAGCTTAAGCTCCCCAACGGGAGCGAAGAAAAGAACACATGGAACTTTTGCGACTTGGTTCAAAAAATATACAGTAGGAACCTTTCCCGTACAAAAAAAATGACAACTTTACGAACGACACTTGCACCTGTGAAAACATTGATTTTGATTATTTATTGCGTGATAACATGCCCATAAAATGTTTGGATGATCAGTTGTATGGTTGGTAAACATGAAACTTGTTTCACCTACTCCTTGGTCGATTTCGGCATGATGTTATTATTGCCATGATTCGAACCCTCCGAAGACTGACATGGCAATGGAAAATCAACAGTGTTAGTAGGAAAATCTATACATCTTAGCATATATGATTCAAATGGTTGGGACTTTCCATTGTCATCTTAGTGTTCCATTGGCAAATCACTAAAAATTACCATACATTTGTATAATTTTTTTGATTCCCCCATGGAAATCAGGTAATTTACATGACCCCTGTTCTAACCCCCCACCACTTGCCATGCCCAAGTTACCCATGGCCACCACATCGAAGCCACCCCGTCGCCCGCTTTTGCGCACTTCATCCGTGACGAAGCCGCGCACGCGGTAGCCACGGTGCTGGAGCCACTTGGCACAATGGCGAACCAAGGTGGTCCTGAGATGTTGCAGGAAAAGGTGGAAAACTGGAAGTTCCCACAATTGATAATAGATACCCTCCAGCAAATTAACATATCCCACCTTGGGAAGTTTGGAAAATCATCGACTCAAAATGCCCATCTTTGGGGGATATGTTTTTTTCCCTGCAAGGGAAACTGGTTGGTGGTTTTTCACCAACCCTTTTGAAAAATACTACTGTAGTCAAATTGGATCGTTTTTTCCCAAGGATCGGGGAGAAAATCAAGAAATGTTTGAAACCATCTAGATAATATAGATTATGATGCAGTACCCTTTTGGTAAACTAAAATCAATTTTAATAGTTGGGCTGGAAATCGTCTTGAATTTTTGGATTTCCAAAACTATATATATATATATAAATAAATACATACACAGTACACGGTATACTTCCAAAGGAATTTCCGTATGTTAGATTAACAAAATTCTCACCAATGATGAATTTTGGATCTACCTGCTCCACACCCGAAAAATCAACATGTCCCCTGGAAAAGGACAGTCTAAAAGGAAATTTCATCTTCCAAACTTCTAGACCTTTCATTTTGGTATTCCGACATGGCAATCATGAACATCCACCATTTGAGTCGATGTGATTTCGTATGCAAAACATAGTTATTTTCCAACCAGCTACTCGTATGTTATATATTTTCAATCTGGTGGTGCTATCTATTGTTGCTACCTTCCTGTGAGGAAACGAAAGCAGCGCATCTAAGCCCGTCTTGCCAAGACACTTGCCACATCCAGGTTGACCGGTACAAAACACATGCTGCACCATGACCAACCCAGGGAGTGATGGAAAAGGTGGGCACCCAACAAACCAGTTCCAAGTAGGGGTAGCCTAAACTCCACGATTCTAGGGGTGAAACCAACCCATGTTACACATTTATAATGAGATTTATAATGGGCTTATAAACGTAATGTATGTATGAGTACTAGCACCACGCCAAACAAATGCACAACTGTCCGAGTGGGAAATCCCTCGAGAAATTGGAACAGATCATGGTGTGATATCATACACTTGAAAGCTTTGCATCTCCTACAATCTATTTATGGCATATTTGCCTTTGTACATCCGTTTGCCAAGAAATTGGCCAAGTGTGGGCAAATATTGATATGCTATATATGGGACGTACGGGTATAACTTATAACATGTATCGTAGGACTGCATGCTGGTGGCTTCTTCGTGATGTTTTTGAGCCTCGCATTGACTTTGCATTGGGTGCTTCCGCAAACATCTGAAACTGTCCCACTCATAATGAAAGGAAAACGTTCTTGGTGCAAAAGCGAACATGTCACCACAACACTGGAGAATGCAACTAACAAGTGGTTAGCTTCGATGCCCATCATCAACATACAAAGAACAAAAACATGAAACATGCAAAATGCACTGTTATCGCAAACGAAGCCTACCATCCAGAACAAAACGATTCAACATGTGCTTCGAGGAAAAAAAACAAAAACTTACCCATGCTTACACCAAAATGATGTCCTTGGTGTCATGAATGCTGAGCCCTAATGGGCCATCCAAACCCAAACCTCTTGGTCTCATCCCAAATCCGTGCTCAGATTCAGGCCAAGATATGCAAGCATAGCCCTGGTTGGTTGGATGTGAATTGACAGCAAGCCTGGTCTTCTAACAAACATTTCTAGAGGTGGGGTTTGGTGCTGATTTATAGTTCAGTAATTGCTATGTGAACAATACAAGGGGGCCCTGGACACTGCATCATAGATAGATTTTGAATTTAATCAGGAAACATTACGTACCTGGTTCAAGAAACTCTAGTAATGATCTTGATTTGACTGCTTTCCCCCAACATCCATGGCTAGTTTCAGGTACTAAACCTTGAGTCCTGGGTCCACACCCCTTTTCAGCCACCTCACCTGTCTGAGACCGGTGACCGACGACGCTGACGTAGCGGAGGTCTCACGTCGTTCACATGGGAAGCACTCAATGGGCAACTCCAATGGGTGCAGGAGGCCCAAAGGGCCACAAAACAGGGGGTTTGCAGGTTAGATGTGGTAGCTGGTAAGATAGTATGCCATATATGCCCCAACCTTGAAGTCAAAAAAATGGCACACTTTTTGAATCTGCTTGCAACTGGTGGTGATCTTGGATGTTCGGGTGAAATGGTTCAAATTTGGCTGCCATATCATCAAAGACTATCAAAACCTATGGAAACATATCAGAATCCACAAAATGTGAATGTCTGATGATCAAGCTAAGATCTGTAAAGGTATATATCCTATCTTTTCAAGCATGGCTTCATGTTCATTAAGACCACATACCTTGCATTCATGGCGGTAAGTTTCAATGCTTTCATGGAACTGTTTCACCCGCCCCTAAGCCAAAAAGCCATGAAGGGTTCTTGGGATCCAACCCCAATCAAGGCAGAGCATTGCTAGGTTGTAGTGCGGCAACCCATGGTTTTAGACCCCCTACTTGAAGATACCAACAAACAGTGTTGAGTTGAAACAAAGCCACATCAAAAATAATTACCATGGTTTCTACAGGAGTAGTGCCAGAATACCAATAGAATATCACTCACATTCCACTGCGGATTTGTTACTTGTTTGAGCCATCCATCTCAACATGTGCTCATCAATCAGAATCAATGTAGAGTATTGATTCGCAGCATGATCCAGGTTCATCTTCCCTGCCATGTTTGCTTCAAAAAGCATCTGGTATAAGAATGCTAGTATAGACAAATATATGAACAGTAGCTGTCCCTGCAATAACACTTGTATCTGGGCTGATGTGACTATCTAATGTTAGTATAGACAAATATATGAACAGTAGTTGTCCCTGCAATAACACTTGTATCTGGGCTGATGTGACTAATGTTAGTATAGACAAATATATGAACAGTAGTTGTCCCTGCAATAACACTTGTATCTGGGCTGATGTGACACAAACCTAGAATCCCCAAGACCAAGGGCTAATAGATTGCAGCATTGATAGTATTGAGATACCACATCCAGCTGCACAGGGCGTGGTTACCAAAAATCAGCATTTTCATTTGAACAAATTTCCACACAACAGTCTGAAATTGATTTGTCATCCCTTCTGCAAGGCGGAAACACTCAAAAGCCCATCCTTTCCACATCACTCCACGCCATAACCACCCTTCTAAACCCTCCTCTTTTTGGAACACATGCACTTCGGAACTCCGCGACTCGGCCATGTTTCTCCGACTCCCATCGAAGTATATCGAAGTCAAATGCTTGGATTCGGTGACGCCAGTGAATTGAAGTTCATCTTACATTTTTTTGGTCTGTCAAAATGCAACAACTGCTTTTTCTCATCACGTACCCTCCCTGAAACCAATAGTCCGCCCCGGAAAATACGCCATCCCAAACAGGAAATTAATATTCCAGCCATCCATTTCCAGGTGCTATGTTAGTTTCAGTGAAGGTAATAACTTGACTATTTCAAGGAACCCAAACAAACGCCCGGTGGCATAAATGACCTGTGATCTTTTATGCGTCAACTCGCTCCAAAACCATAGGGGGAGAAAGGTATGGGTAGGAAAAACCATGAGAACTATGGCACTGTAAGTTTTTTAGTTACAACCACACTTAGATACATGGTGGGTACTTAATGAATGTCAAGCCTTGCGATCAAAAACACCTCATGAGTCACTGTTCGTTGGTAGCAAAGTTTGGGTGTTGTGTCATTGCCTGAAAACCCATAGCTTTTTGGCACAATTCTATGTCAAAATGCGTGTGTAGCAGTAATCATCCTTCAACTAGTAATATTTGGTCTATCAAAACTCTCCAGTCATTTCAAGTTGCCTATGCCCATCTATGCCCTGCATCTTTCCAAAATGATGTTTTGTTTCAGAAAATGTCTTTGGAATCCATTCGATTTGCATTGATGGCTGCACATCGAACTTTGGGGCACTGGGCCATACTCGGTTGCATGCCACCAGCACTCAGGTTTAAAACAATGGATGTCCAGCTTGGATCAATGGGAGGTTTCGAGGTTTCTAGGGAGAGGTGCTAGATAGTTCGCATGCACACTGACAATGTGTTGGCAGTTTTTTTCAACATATACTAACCATGTATATACAGATTGACTTTCAATAAGCTGTAAGGTGTTTTCTGTTAGCATTTTGTGTTTTAGGGTGGCAACCGGGAAGCTTTCTCTACAGATCTCTGAGGTATCTGCGATGTTTTTGGTTGTTGAAGGTAACATGTTCAAAAAAAACATTGTGCGTGACCATATTTCCAAGGAACCAATCTATATGAATGTCCTGTAGGATAGGCTTAACCAAACTTAACCACCAACCATTACCATCCATTTTTTCCAGATTATATCTGAGTGAAATTTGATCATGTTTCACCAACCTATATACTAAAGGGCTAAGAAAAGCCATGGAAAACCCATGCATTCCAAATACTTGAAGGTAGAAGACTATGGAACACCCAGAGATATCGAGATACTGTTCAAGAATAATCCACTTTAAATCATCTTTCATCCAATATTCATCCCTTTCAGTTATTTCAATACCATGGTTCATGGCCACTTCAACTCATTCTTGTCAAGATAAGATTAATTACAACATAATGTCATTTGTTGAGAAAATCAACTTTGACATGAATGTCACCACAACTCCTCACACCAAGAAACCGGGTGAAACCCAACAAGTTTCACATCTGAAAAATGGGCAGAGACGACTAGGAAAGCATGCTTCGATCTTTGCCCTCGGGAGTCAGCCACTCTTTCGTTGGACACAACCTTGGAGCTCAACGGCCAGGACAACAATTGGATACAATTGGATTAAACATGGCTGCTCCCCTGAAAATTAACATATCCCTAGGAAATGATGGTTGGAAGATGAACTTTCCTTTTAAAATGGTCCCTTTTAGGGGGACATGTTAATTTTTGGGAGGGTAAACATTCAAACCAGATAAACCAGCCATTTCTCCCTGCTTCCATCGAATGTAGAAAGGTCTACCAAAACGTTTCCTTGGCTATTTCAAGAAAGGGGAACAATATGAACGAGGAGGTACGTTCATCGGCCATGCAGAATCTAGTTGTGCGACCAGAGTCGCAAAGATCATTCTGATTTCGAAAACAGTTGACGATTTTTCAATTCCCCTTGAAAACGCAAGTGGCAAACAAGTCATAGAACATCATGAAACAGTCCGTTCCAATCTATATAGATATATATATTTAGTTTTGAAAGATTTTCGGTCCAAATTGCACAAACCAGTCGTACCACCCTTCCCGTCACTTGTATTCTATCATGCTGGTTACCTGGTTGGTTCATGATGGGCATCCCAAATGTACCTGGAATCTGCTTATCACCGTTTTCATTTGAAACTTTAGCTTTCCTTTGGAGGCGGGGTTGAATCCCAGAAATAGAGGTCCAAATATTTCATTGATATATCATTTTGATAAAATAGATATACACAACATATATGATATATTCAATAAATATATTATGACATATGTAAAAAAACATGTAAAGATACGACATACTGCATGTTAAACCTGAAAAACCAAATCACCAAGGTCAATTGACTTCGGCTGGGGACCCCCAACTCCTCTGTTAACCATGGGCACAGCACATCTTTGCATTGCGAACTGCTGCCCTGACCAGTCCCATTGCAATCGCGACTTGATCTAGGTATGAATGGTATGAGTTCCCCAATGTAAACTGAATTGGGTTAACTCAGCCAAGAGTAGAGCGGTTGCATATATCATTGGTTGGGGGTTGCATGCAACCTAGAAATCCCCGATTGAGAAGGAGTACTGTACACCTAGAAAACTAAAGCATCAACCAGCTAACTATGATTTAACCATGAGTCAAAGATCGTCAAGCTATGATTATAAACATAATCATTCAGCATATCCAACAGGATCCAACAATTCATGGCCATCATATCTTCTGGCAACTCAGTAAAGGACAAGTTTCCAAGTGATTCTGGAACATTCCTCTGGTCTTTTGTTTCTGCACTGTCGCAGCTTCGGTTTCATCGTTGCCAGCAGTCATGACGCTCGCAAGTGTGTGTGTGTGTGTGTGCGTGTGCGTGTGCGTGTGCGTGTGCGTGTGCGTGTGCGTGTGCGTGTGCGTGTGCGTGTGCGTGTG